>JAZHGK010005464.1:0-29577 GCA_037855215.1 Waitea zeae
CATTATAACACGTGATACCGGGAGAAACGGACGTCATATATCAAAGAAACGGAGAGAATCCTGGACGGCAAAAGGAGGTTACATCAGCCTTGGTCCCTTTTTGTTGCCACTATAAGCGACTCACTAATTCGTCATGAAGGCCTGCAAGGGCAGTCTAATAAACCCGCCCGTGAGGCGAAGAGATGGTGCATTTCTTTGCACGCAGAGGCGCCATTGCGGTCTCAAACCTGGCGTCTTGGACAACGTCGCTCCAGTCGCCGTGGAGAATAACGTCTCGGAGCGCTGGGAGTGAAGAGGAAGATAGGGCCGCGACGTGGGCGCCGAGGTGGCGCCAGTGCACGTCCGAGTCGCGCGGGAAGAACTCGTTGGGGAGCGCGTGCAGGCGCACCCGCGCGAGCGACGCGTGAGCCTCCTCCAAGGCTGTGCACGGCGGGAGGGAGAAGTTGATGTGGTAGGCGAGCTCCTGCAGGCCCGGGCAGAGGGCGAGGAGCGGGGCGATTTGGTCGGTCATGAGGAAGCAGAGGTCGGGCCCGAGCTCGACCGTGGTGAGCGTCGCGCCGAAGCTCGGCCAGATGCTGGCGACGAGCGCGCGCTCGTTCGGGATCGTCTCGACGATGAGGTGCTTGAGCGAGGGCAGGTCCCACCGGCGCACGCTCCAGAGGAAGCGCTCGTTGATCCGGCTCAGCCGGAGCGTGGCGAGCTTCGGGAGCGACCACGGGCGGGTGGAGAGCGTGAAGGCGTTGGTGAGGCCGCCGAGGGTCAGGTACTCGAGCGAGTCTGTGGCGCAGGAGATGACGTGCTCGAGGGAGTTGATCCCGCCCGAGGCGTGGGCGGGGTCGAGGTGCCACCAGTCGAGCCGCTTGAGGTGCTTGAGGGCGGAGGTGCAGGCGAAGTCGTCGGCGGCAAAGTCGAAGCTGGAGCCGGTGCAGGCGTGGCTCGGGCGCACGAAAACGTCGAGCTGGGGGCAGGCCTCCAAGACGGCGACGCTGTTGCGCAGCTCGGCCTTGTCGTACGTCGGGGTCGTGGACCGAGAATACGGCAGAATGCAGCCTGCCCGTCTCAGTGTGTGTGAGAATGACGTACGGACGGACACTTTTGATAGCGTAAAAGGGAGCATGCTCACGGCGGGTGCGTTCGAACGACTGTGCGCCCTTGGACTGAGAGAGATCGTCTTTGCCGACGTACAGCTCCTGGTGCATCATCGGCTCGAGAAGCTGGTACCAGCTCCTGCAGACGAGCGCCATGGAGTACTTCATCTGCAAGGCCGAGAGCCGTTGCTCATTCGCTTTGGCAAACGTGGGCTGGAAGGGGTCATACCCAGTCGCATAAAGGTGGTCAGCGATCGCGGCCGCCCACTGGAATATCTCTATCCAGAGCTCGGTGGGGAGGGCGAGCGCCAAGCTGGTCGACCGAGCGGTTGAGGTCGACATTTGGGAGTGGGAGTTGTGGAGTGGGTGGGGGAGGGGGCGTCGATCGATTTGTGGTAGGCGTGCGGCGTCAGACTGTGAGTCCTCGTGCCAACGGGGAATTGAGCCTTGAAATACTGCAGGATTGGGGAGGCATGATATACGATAAGTACGTTCGGAGAAGTGCCACAGCGACACCCCGGGCCTCGGTTGGCTTTACATACTCCGAGGCGAGCCCGCGCCTTCCGGACCACACGCGGCACCGCGGGGGGTGACCGGTGACGGTCGATGGGCTCTGTGCTGTCGGTCGAAATGACCAAAAGCGCTGGGCACGCTTCCGTCATCGCCCGTTTGAGTTGCGAGAGCCGCGTCGGCAGGCGGGCGGCACAGTCTTGTTCTCCCCTCTGCCGTCGCCGCAACCAGTTCTGGTGCGTGAAAGGCCTGCTTAAGCGGCGACGCCTCGAACGGGCGGGATTCACGGGGTCGCCCGGTCTCTATGTGTTTCAATCCTACTGCGGTGTATACGACGCGGCGACGGCAGGAATGTATACAGACCCTGGGAACTTTGAAACTGCCGATCTCTTTTTTAACCTTTTTCTACCCGGCTCAGTCTATCTCCTTAGGGGAATCACAAGCTTAAAAAGTGGCGTCAGCGACGAGTGGGCCTAGTCGAGACGTAGAATCCAAGTGGTAACCAGTGTTATACTTTCGTTTTCGTAGTGGCAGTGACAGGCCTATCTCTCTGTATGTTTTTTTTTTTTTTTGTTAAAAAGAAATAACAGTTTCTTTCGTGTTCGAAAAAAAAAGCCACCGTACCTTCCATTGGGTGACAGGAGTAAACCAAGGAGAACAATGAATTGACGCCGATCCTTTGACGCTGCGGTCCCATGGTGGCATGACGTCCGTCGGCCTCTCCTCCTGATTGTCATTCGCCCGTTCTCTGTCCCTCAAGCGCTCAACCCATTCCCCCACCCGTCCTCGAAACAACTCTCTGATCAACACAATTGCGCAATGTCGGACGCTCCATCAGCCCCTGGGCCTGATGCCCCCGCGTCAGGCTCACCAAAGCCCCAGCCCGCGAAACGCAACAACACCTTCCTCGGCGGCCTCTGGCGGAAGAACAAGCCTGAGCCCGAGTTCCCCCCACGCGACTGGGGCACCGCCGCCGCCGGTGGAACTCCCACCGGTCAAGACGAGGCCACAGTCCAGCAGCAGGCAGCGGCCCCAGCCTCGCAGGCTCCTCCCCCGGCGGTGATAGCGGAGGAGCCCCCGACGCAGCCTCTCCCCGCCAAGGTAGACGCCACCAATGCCAGCGCGGTCCCGCCAGCCGAGGGCGCCGCCGCGCCGCCTGACCCGGCCAAGGAGCCGACGACGCTCGCGCAGCGCATCCGCGACCTGCTCTCCTCCTCCTCCGACGCCAAGTACGAGCTCCCGCCCCCACCGCCGATCAAGAAGAACGGCCCGCCCCCGATCCCGCCCCCGCCCAGCAACGTCGACCAGGCGCTCGCGAAGCTGCTCGAGTCGGCCGCGGTCATGAACGGCGCGCTCGAGCAGGGAAAGAAGAGCGTCTGGGAGATTTTGGACAGGATGAAGGCGCCCAAGCACCCTGAGGAGGCACCCAAGCAGGACAAGGGCAAGGGCAAGGAGACGGCCCCCGTCGGAGACAAGCCAGGTGACTCGACGACGGGCGGCGAGCGTGAAGAGTACGACGACGACGATTCCTCGCTGATGTTCTACGCGCCGATCGTGCCCGTCGCCGACTCCAAGGTCAGAGTGGCGGCGTCCGAGACGGTCCACGTCGACCAGGACGGCAAGATCATCTCTGTCGTGCGCGATCAGCCTCCACACGTCATCCAGCCGTCGCGGCCTGCCTCTCCCGAGCCGAAGGGCGTGCTTGCTCGGGCGAAGACGCTCTTCAGCAAGAAAACCCATGCAGAGGCGCCTCCGGCCGCGCCTTTGCCAGAGGGAGAGCCTGCCAAGGAGGAGGCCGAAGAGGCAGAAAAGACCGGAACGCTGGAAGGAGTTCTGAACCGGGGAGGGAGCATGCTGGGCACGATCAAGAGGAAGATGACAGCCAGCACAGAGAAACGAAAGGTCTGGGTGCCGTCGGCCACCCAGCTGTCGTTCCAGGCGTCCTGGTGGGGCTACCGCATGTAAGTGCAAGTTCATAATCCTTTTCGTGGTTTGGTCTCCTCAATTAAGAGTCCACAGTTACCTTCCGCCGCCGGTCGTCGCGGTCCTCGATGAAAAATCCGTCGAGGCGTCCAAACAGGCTGCCGTGATCGCCACCGCGCTCAAGTGGCTCCTCAACAAGGTCCCTGTAGCGGCTTTCCCACCTCAGGTGCGCCCGGCCATCGCCATCGCGAAGAAGCTCGTTCCCTATGCCGGATACCTCGGCGCCGTCATCGCTTGGAGCTGGTCCGCGGTCAAGGGCTACGACAAGGGTCAGCGTCTACTGTTTTATCTGATCCTAGTATTTGTAGCTGAACAGGTTTATCCAGGCCGCGGAGTCATCCTGTCAGCGACATGGCCGCTTCCGTGGGCTCTGATCCCTTCAACATGGACTGAGGACATCCCTGCGCGTGAGGACCCTCCCCAGGCGCTCGCCGCATCCGACCCGGCCGCCGCTCCATCCTCGGTCCCATCGACTGCCGCTCACGCACCAGAAACGGCCGTATGAACGAGAGACCTAAAGGTAAACCCGGACAGATTTGAGGACATTTATGGCTTTGGAGACTGTAATTATAGGCACTATAAACGTGCAATATCTACGTAGCATTTGTGCGAACGAGACGAGTCCATCCGTTCTTCACTCGGACTCGAAAAACGTCTTGAGCCAGGCCGCCTCCCGTTCCATGTCCTCCATCGTCCTCGGCCTCCTCTCCTCCTCCGCGTCCATCTTGATCGGCTGAAACGCCTCCGACGTCGCCACTCCCGCCGCCGTCTGCGCAGCGCCTTGCGCTCGAAGCCTCCCGAACGCCTCGGGCAGGCCCTGCTCGTTCTCCTCCAGCTTCGGGTAGATCTCGTCGTTGCGCGGTCCGGCGAAGCGGTCGCCCGCGCCGCCGCGGGGCATGATGTGGAAGTGAACGTGCGGGATGGACTGGCCCGCTTCCCTGCCATCCTGGGTATGACGACATGTTTCCATTAGAAGAGAACGATAACGAACAAACAAGCCCGCTGGGGCCTGATTTGCGCAGAACACAGAATTGAAGGGCTCGCAGAGTACTTGTCCGACTCCCCCCGCCTTCCTGCACATCCAAGTACTCACCTGGCACGCGACCGTCAACGCATTCGCCCCGTACGCGCGCTCGATGACCGACCCCACGCGCTGCACGGAGCTCATGAGCGCGCCCAGCTCAGGTGGAGTGAGGTCCGCCAAGCGCTTCGCCTCGGTGCGCGTCGGGATGACGAGCACGTCTTTTTTTTTTTTTAGAAGTCGTCACATGGCAGAAGCAGACGGCATGGTGCGCAAAAAAAAAGATAGAAAGTAGCCAAAAACAAAAAGTCCGAGGAGTTGTGCGATAAGGGATAAGAGGGTGTCAGAGAGGGTTCCTAATTTTCCGACTTGAAAAAAAGGGGGGAGAAAGACGATACGTACGCCCCGGTATGATAGGCTTAAGGTTGACGATTGCGGCAGTGAGCGCCGTGCGATAGAACGCTTGCCGGGTCACGTCAATGGTCGAAAAGAGGATCGGGCTCATGGCAAGATAGAGTGTGAAGGAGAGTGTTTTTAAATTCAGAGAGTAACTCCATTCAGTTGTATGTCTAGTTTCTTATCAGAACATCAATTTGTCATATGAAACATCGAATCCATGGATTGTAATGCATAGGAAAAGAAGAATTGCAGGTGAGCCATGAAAAAAAAGGTCAAATGTAAAGTACAATAAGTAACCTAAACCGAGCATCGTTACAGAGGAGCAGTCCACTGAAGCAGCAAAAATCATAGAAGCAGAAAAAAAAAGCAGCACTCAACCGCGGTATGAGGGCAGCGGGGGAGTAGCGAACAGCACCGCGACGTCACGCTCGCCTGGTGCAGGCGGCGCACTCGGGCCAGGTGGGTGATCGAGGTCCATAGGCGGCGCGCTCGGCGCCGGGTGCTCGTCCTCATCCGTTATTGGCGGCAAGAACGGAGGCGCAGACGGGCCCATCCTGACAGCGTTCTCATCCTCCTCGAACGGCGGGGCAGATGGCTCCTCAAGAGGCTCTGTGTGCGCCACATCCTCCTCAAATGCAGCCGGGTAGTCGTAGAACGCCGGGGCGGCGCGCGTACCCTTTTCGGGTGGGGCGGGGAATGGGGAACGGGCGAGGAGGATGCTGCCTGCGCCTGATGATTCTCCAGGAGGAGGGAGAGGGAGGGAGGAGGAAGGGCCGGCGGCGTGCGGATCCTGAAGGTAAGCGAACGAAGCGGCCAACTCCTCATCGGCGGCGTCCGCGTCGTGCCACTCTGGCACCGTCGGGGCCGACGACGGGCCCTCTGAAGGCGGGGCACTCGCGAGCTCCGCCATCCGTGCGAGGGTAGTCTTGTCGTCGGTCGCAACGTGTGCGGCGGGCGCAGGACTGTACGCCGGCTGGCTCTCATCCGCACGGGATGCGTACGCGGGCTGAGGCACGTCTTCGTCGTCTTCGTCAATGTTGTCCCCTCTGCTGCCCTCGTCGTGCACGATCTGCGAATGGCGGGGACGCCACGCGGGCGCTTTTGACGCCCGGCGTTCGGCCCGAGACTCGGCGGTCGAGTGCGGGTACGCCGGTGGGAGGGGCACGTCCGTAGGCAGTGGGGGTGATGGGGGCGGTGGGGGTGATGAGGACGATGGGAGGACGATGTGGGGCGAGGGGGAGGCAGTCGAGCGCCTTGGAGAAGATTCGCGCGACCGCGGTGCCCGCACAGAGGTACGGTCCGACACAGAGGGCGCCGAGCGGGAGGCAGACGTCGAGGAGGCGGGCACCGTAGATTCGACTGGGCCAGACCGGGACGTACGGTGGGAAGAGGCACGGGAGGAGGCGCGAGAGAGGTTGGAGTGGACGGACACACGCTCGGTGGTGATAGAGGGTCGCCCTGAGGAGATGGAGGGTTCTACAGCTTTCAGACTGGATGTGTAACGCAACACGCGGCGGCGACGGATACCCTGCCGGATACTCGCTTTCCACCTCGAGGGGGCCTTCGACCAGAGTTTCTGTGTCGAGCGCGACCGCTTCGACTCTCCTGATTCGTCGTCTGACACGTCCCCAGTCTCCTTCTTTTTTTGCCTCCAGGCGAGTTCCAAATCTCGCTGCTTCCGCGCTCGGCGGCGGATGACTACGACGGAGACCATGAGAGCGATGATAAAGCAGCTAAGTCCAATGGAAAGCGCGATGATGAGCGATGTTTTGGCTGGTTCGTCGTCGTCCATAAACCATCCTTTTGGCAGGTTGGGTTTGCCTGTCGTCGCCGTCGTCGTCGTCGTCGTCGTCATGGTTTCGTCCACCACGTTGATTCCATCGTCGCTGAGGCCATAACAGTATTTCTGAGGAAGGCGCCGTGATGGGATTCGAGACGACAGAAGAAGAAGAAGAAGAAGAAGCAGAGGAAAAATAGGAAGGTCAGCTTTGAGCGGTGGCTGGTGAGACAAAAGTCGGTGGCGACGTACGGCGCATATAGAAGCTCCCATCATGTCGTCCGAGTTTTCTTGCCTCCAGCGGCCGTCTTTGCCTTGAACGTACCGGTCGGGGAGGTCTCTCGGTCGAGGGAGATGTTTGGGTGGGGGCGTGAGAGTGGGATCGGAGTAGCGCTGGGGCCTAGAAGGGGGCGGCGGTGATTCGAACCTGCGGCCGAGGCGGCGAGGAATGGGAGCACAGGGCTGATCTTGCGTCCTGAATTCGAGCAAGAGAGGCGGCAGAGGTGCCAAGCTGTTGTCGTAGACGGGACAGAAAAAGGTGGTGGGCGTCGGGCGGGGGACTAGAGAGTCGAGCGGATGGCCATCAACCAAGTGTGATGAGGCGAATAGTGTGGCCAGAACGCCGAGCACTGCGGAGCGCGGAGAGACGTGGCGGGCTGTTGTGCGACGTCGGCGGACTGAGCGGGGCGGGTTGGATGTGCCCTCTGAGGAGGCGGCGGAGGAAGGAGGGGGAGAGGGGGGCGGCGACGGTGGGGGTGATGATGGGGGAGGAGGTAGAGATGTGGAGGACAAAGGGGGTGCCGGTGGAACGGACCAGAGGTCGGCGGATGGAAGGAGAAAAGGCTTGGCCATGTCAGCCCACCCAATCCTCTCTCTCCACTGTCTATCCGAACCAGCGCCGCGGACCAATTCCCGAATCGGTAATAGGCGCGCTCAATCTCTCTCAAACCGGAAATCGTCGACTCTCGTCCTCAAATCGTCGCCGTCCGTGGGCAGCAGTCGACGTGGACGGGAAGGAGCGAACGGGGAGCGGAAACGGTCAAAGGGGACGGAGGTGAAAGAGGAAAGGAAAGAGAGAGAGATATGAGAAGGGGGCGGCTGAGCCAAATACAAATAAGTGTCGTAGGGGTAAGCTAATGTTAGCACACAACAAAATCAGTCACCGTCCTATAAATACACCCTCCCCCGCCGAACGCGTTCTTCTGCCCTCGCCCTCGCCTCGCCCTCCAACGTCCCCTGCTCGTCTGCACTGCGCACGCGAACGACCGTCTCCTCAGTGCCAGATTCGTAAAAGAGTCGGTAGGTACCCAGGCTGATCCGAACTTTCAGGTCGCCCTCCGTCCGAGTCTGGTCACCTGCCGGGTCCTCTGACGAAATGTGCCTGCGAAAACAGTTGACCAGATCGTAAATATACACATCCGCACAAACATCATCCCACGATTGGCGCCGGAATCGCATCTGCGAACCTCCCGCGCCATTAATGGACGGAATGGAAAAAAAATAACACGTACCTGCGTAAGAAAAGCGCACAAGCCGACCGCGGTCGTGTGGTGCTAGAGCCGACCCATTCCGTCGGATGCCGTGAGAGATACGTGTCCACGTACTCTCGCCAACGCCCAACTGGGTCGCGTGCTTCGTCCACAGACGGGTCGTTGGCACCGAGCAACTGTATGCGCATCGTCTGATGATCCTTATCCTAGAAAAAAAATATGAAAGAGAGAGAGAGACGATTGTGGCAACGTCGTTGCACTCGTCAGCGAACCGTTCCCTCGTGAGAAAAAAAAACCCAAAAAAAACCAAAATAGGAATAACATAACTGCCTGTTTTGGCAGACTCACCCATTCGACTCTGTACAAGTGTTCATCTGATCCCACGTGTTGTTCAGCCTCGCGTCGATATTCGACAATCTCCGTCACTGTTAACGTATCGGATGACCGCAGTTTTTGAAGCAGCTCCCACAATTCTTGACAGCGGTTGTCGCTGATAATCGTTTGAACCTAAATGCGGGTGCCGTTCATTGGAGTGAGTTCCACCAACGACGGCTTCTCGTGAAAAAACTTGCCTGCTTGATCAGAGCCGCGACCGTCTTGTCGATGGTGTACGTATTAAAAGCCTGGTGCCAAAAACAAGCGATGAGCGAATACACAAACAATTCCTAATTGAGAGACGACAAGGTCTCCTCCACGTACCACAGTCCCAAAGAACCACCGCATCTGCTCCTCGAACATCGCTTGATCCATCTCACCGTCGAACACCTTGTCACACGCGTCGAGAAGGTACATGTATAACACATTTGTCTTTCCGTCTCCCTCTCGATGTCCAAGCGACGCCGTCAGTTGAGTAAGGAGTGCTGATGGCCCGTTCGGCTCGTCCAGGCCTAATTCAACCGCGACCGGATTGGCATATAAATCGCGGTACTTCTCTGCCGCATGCCTAGCGCCGGCATCCTTGCATATCAGCAATCGTGAGTAGAGAAGCTGCCGCCAGTCCATAATTAGCCAAACTCTCTTAAGGGACGCGCAATTTTTAAAATGGATCCGGATAAAAAAAGGAACAAGGAGGGAAAAGGGAGTGAATATGAAAGTGATGAACGCTCACCTGCATCAGTCGCAAGAGAGTGTAGAATGTTGTGTTGGCGAAGAACGGCCGGCATCGCGTATGGACGCCGTATGGAGGGGCATCACCATCTTGGCCGCTGCTGACGGCCTCTGTGATCCACGTCTTGCGCGTCCGGTTATCCATAAGGCCACCCGCAGAGGACTGAAGCTGATCATCCGTCGGCATTGACGCGTCCGCGGGGCCGCCCGCACCACTGTCACCGTTGTCCATCGAGATGTCCTGCACGCCATCGTCCGAGCTGTCCGATCGGCGCGCCACACCAAACGCCGCCGCGCTGAAGTCGCGTGCGGGGAACATACACAGCAGGGGGACGAATGCGCGCAAAAAGCGCTCGACCGCGCGCCGCTCCTCGGTCGAGTAGAGAGCGGCATTGTGATCAAGGAAGGTGAAGGCAAGGCGGAGCACGTCGTGCAGGACGGTTGTGTCTGCGAACACGTACTCGAGTTGATGCCCCACAGTCCCACGCACAAGCGGGGGTGGGGAACGCGGGACGTCGAATCCAGCCGAGGTATCCCCGGAGGCGGCGGCGGCAGCAGCAGCAGCAATAGCCCGCCGACGCGCCGCATCCTCGTTCCTCGCGCGCACCTGCGCCGATTTCACAGACTCAATTTCCCCAACAAAGTGCTTCGCCGTGATCTGCTTCTTGTCGTTCTGCTTGAATGTGATTCCTTGATGGTCCAGACTTTTGTAGAAGTTTCGGTGGTCAACCTCGCGCCAGAGCTTGGACCACTCCCGCTGCGCACGCCTCCAGTCCTCGTCCTTCTGGCGCAGACGTGCGAGTACGATCGGCACTGCGACGCTCGGGCACTCCTGCAACGCCTGGTGTATCTCCATCCCTGCGTCGCGGCCATAAACTTTCTTGATCGTGCGCAAATAAATCCCCTTCGCGGGACCACCAAGGTCAGGTCGCAGCTTGAACAGCGCACGCTCCTCAGGTGACATCTCGTCAATGCGGGAATTGAGCGGCTCTAACACGGCGATAGTGCGCGCGAGACCTTGCAGATGCACCGAGTATTCGTGGCGTTCCTCCTCTGCCCTGTGTAGGGCGTCCTCAAAGGTTGTCTTCTTGTGAGACGCAAAGCCGACTTCCTCAGAAGCCCATGTTGGGTGTGAGACCCATCCGTCATTCAATACCGATCGAGCCAACTCATCGCGGGCCGAACAGGCGAGACGAATCTCCTAAAGAAACCCGGATGTAAAGTAAGCACTTCCATCTGCTTTCATTTTCAACTTTGAGCACGGGGACTCACACTCTCGGGAAGTCTGCGGTAACTGGGACCTTGACCGTCGTTGACAGGTGGCGCGTGCATGGCCTCAGGTGGGCCTGTGCGTATGCTACCCGGAGGACCGTAGCCAATGTTTGCGGTGCGATCGTCCCAATTCATCAATTCTTTGAATTGCGCCATGAGTTCCCCATCACCCAAGAATCGCTCAGCGCGGCGTATGAGAGTTTTCAAGTCGATGACATCGGTCGTAAACAAGTTGAGAAGCTTTAGGAAGTCATCATATGCTTCGCGACCATTGAGTGCCTTCTTCGCGTGCTCGAAGAAGAGGTAATTGTCTGGTGACCCCCGCGGCTGACCGTAGTGCGCCTGGTACTGCAGTCCGTTGGCAAGCTGTTGCTGAAGGGGCTGCACGGGCACAGGGTAGTGCATTTGTTGCGCCTGCGGCGCGTATTGGGCAGGTGCGTAGTTGTGGTGAGTCGCCGGCGAGGCTGGTACAGGGTGAGGTGAATTAACGGGGGATTGTCCATCGGGTAAATGCTGATGTTTTGGCTTCTTAGACTGAAGGTGGTTATGGTCACTTGGCGTCGGGATAGTCCAAACATAAGCTTGCTTACCTTGGAGGATGGGAGAACGGGCTCTTCAGGCTGCTTTTTCCTCCGTTTCGCTGGTGCACGAGATTTAGGATCAGGTGCTGCGCTAGAAGATGGCTCTCCTGGTCCCCACTGCGTGTTGTTGACGATGGCTCCACCAGGCGGGTGAGGAACTGTTCCAGCAAAACCTGCCGGTGGTGCGCCGGGGTGTCCCATCACCTCTGGAAGGAACGCCTTGAATTCTTCGACCAGTTCTGGAGCGTCCTTGAAGAGAACCTGGACTTGCGCATATACCTGGGACTGAGGATCATATGGGAAGTTATTTCATGGACAAAAATAGCAACAGGTGAGTACTTACGTCCTCCAGGTTACGTTGATCCTTTTGGTACGCCTGCAGTATCTCCAAAAATTGTTTGTACGTGTTCGCGTCTTCCGCAAAGCGTGTCTTAATCTTATTCAGGTACTGGATCGCGTGGTTGAACTCTCCGTTTGGCTTCTCCGCCGCGCCGGGTCCACTGGATACGCGACCGTTGATGTTCAGATTCCCCAAGAACGTCGCTGCGGCGCTCGCCGCCACCTGCGCACCCGGAGAGTAGGGACCAACAAGTCCGCCAGGGCCGTGAATGAATGTACTCTGCATGTGCGGGACCATGTGGAAAGGGAGCGGCGTCGCGGGGCGGGAAGCGGCGCCGGAACCGATGGGTGGGAGTGCGTGCGGGAGGCCAGTGCTGAACGGCCCAGGAGGAGGGCCTCCCAAACCTGGCGTGACGGGCCCCAGAGTCGAAGTCGACAGCGGAGGCGGCAGCGTGCCGGCCAACGGGAGTCCCGTCGGCGCTGGCGCGGCCGGCGGTGCGGCCGGTAGAGAGGACGTAGGTGCGGGCGGGGCGCCTGGCGCAGACGGCATGAGCGCGAGCCCGCCCGTCGAGTCGCGCGGGAAGCGGAGAGGGTTGAGGCTGCTCCCGCTTTGGGTCATCACCCCCATCGGCGTCGTGACGGTGATGTAGTTTTCGCGGGGGTCTTGCGAGCACTCGATGTGATAGCCCGGAGGGAGGAAGGTGTTGAAGCCTTGGATGAGGTCCGGGTTGCCCTGAAAGAGCATGGACACGCGCTCTATCACGCCGGGGGTGTCTATGCTGTATGCAGGGACGGGCAACGTCAGTTGGCGTCACCGGGACAGGCTGGGGAGTTCAACACAGAACATACAGTTGTGACTTGAAGTCCTTCATGATATCTAAAAAGTGGTTGTAGACGTCTGGCTTGTCCTGAAACTGTACTTTGACCGCATCGAGGTAGCTGAGCGCGTCGGTGACGTTCAGCGGGCGCGTGGGTGCGGCGTCTCCAAGCTGGGGGCCGCCCACTGCTGGGGTCGACGGGCGGGAGCCACGGGCCTTATTTTTCGGCGTGCCAGCTCTCGATCTCGGGCGAGAAGTCGAGCCCTCGTGGGCGAGTGCCTCTATCCGGGGGTTGAGTGCGTCCACGGCGAGTGGCTTGGGGACGGGGCCCGGCAGCGGCGAGTGTGACGGTCCGAGATCCTCTGGTCGTGGAGATGGGAGAGCTGGGCCTGTGGTGGCGGGCGCGGTGGGCGCCGGAGGGGGTGCAATCATTCCCTGACGTTGTTGTCGGCGTCGTCGAGATAGCGATGTACGGGGAGGGGAAGGCTCTTGGACGGGGACAAGCTTTGGCGGGTCTTTCAGCTTGACCTCAGGCCTTCACTCTCTGTGATCCATCCAGCCCCGAAGTCGAAAAAGCGCCCGAGCCAGCCATCAAATCCTCACGTGACTAGGCTCTTCCAGGGGAGGGGAAGCGCTTGCTCAAAGCTTGCGACTTATCAAGCCAATATTAGCCTGCAGGTCAATACTCAAAAAATGTATACAAATGTGTTCTGATAATAATTCTGCGTAAAAATACAGTGGGATCAGATTATTTAATAGGTAGTGTTGCTGTTGTTGACAGGGATGATGCGAGCAGGAAGGGGATAATGTTAGACAAACAAAGAGATGCAGTGGGGAGTACAGTTCGAGATGATGAGAAGCAGGAGGAAGTGAAACGCATAAGGGCATAGAGAAATACAGACAGCATGCAAGAATGAGATGATGAAGATGTTATGATGAGGATGATGAAGTCTTCTTTCGGCGAAAGAATGACCGTGAAGGCGAGGACTCCTTTTCTGGAGTCGCCGATGTCAATACCGACGCAGATGAACGAGGCGACGCCCTGCGCCAGCTCAGACGACGACGGGTCTTCTCCTCCCCTTCGCGGGAAGGAGAACGCCCAGAGCCGATCATCCAGCTGTGCCGGCGCTTGGGGCTCTGCACGAGTAGATCGATCGCCACCTCGACTTTGGCCCCTACCGGCTCAGCCGGCTCGGGTGACGCTCGCGCAGACGACGGCGTACTGAGGGCTCCGACGGGCTCGGCGGTGATGGGCTCAGACGTAACGTGGAAGCTCGCTGCACGGTGCGACGTCTGCATACGCTCTTCGCGCACGCGGTCGACGTACCCAAACGCGGCAGGCGAGTCTGGCGTTGGAAAGAAGAACGGTGCCTCGTAGGGCTGTGTGCGCGGGATAGGCGTGGGCGGTGCCTTGCGTCCGCTGCGGCGCTGCTGACATCGCTGCTCTATGAAAAGAAGTGAGGGTGAGTTGGTCAATCCATTTATGCGAAACGGTATAAGGAGGCGCCGTGAAACACGCACTGATTCGGCTCGTCGAAAGCGATTTAGGAAGGGGGGAGTGGGAGGTGCTTCCACTGATGGACGCAGTCGCTGCGGTGTCCAGAGTGGCGTCGTATATGGGCGGCGGAGAGAGGCTGAGGCGCTCGCCAAAGTCGCCGACAATGTGCGCTGATGCTGGCGCTTGTTGGCGCTGCCCGAGCTGGCGCGCAATCTCCGGCGGAGTCGCGACGCTCTCGTCATCCGACTCTGAATCTGATTCCGACTCCGATTCCGATTGCACGGTTGGGAGCAGCGTGGGAGAGAGCGTCGGCGATCGGTGGAAATCGTTCGGGAAGCTGACGTGCCGCTGCAAAGTGGGTGGCGTGCGCAGGTCTGGTGGAGGGAGGATGATGGAATTCAACTTGAACTGCGGCTGCGGATGGGGCTTTGCAGTTGATGGGGCCGCCGTCACTCCCGTTGTGGACGACAGGCGACGTTTATGGGTCTGTACGCGCTCCGGTAACTGCGCTCGCAGTGGAAGCACGTAGGCTAAGAGAGAGATGATAGCGCTCTGTGTGTGATACTATGGTCTCAGCTACACTGTTTTGATCGTGAGTAAGCTGTGAAACGCACGAGGACGTAGGCTGCGGAGCCGGAGAGGAATCCGACGAGACATAGGCCCCTTTGGTCCTGGCATGGACGAGGAGTAACTTCCATCGAAAAAGGTGTAGTAGAGCCAGTGTCCGCAGGAGAAAGGCTATGAACAGGAAGCAGGTATGGAGGAGAGTGTGGCGAGGGGATGAAAAAGGAGCGTTTGACGGGGCCCGCATTTCCGACTCTTTGTATACCTTGTACGAAATCAACCTGCGTAAGAGATCCCATGAGATCCAGGCATAAGAAAAAAAAAATGAACCGATCGCGACGGGTGAGGCAGCCGCCCGTCGGAACGCGCACGCCGAGCCGGGCGAGGCAAGAGAGGGAGAGAAACGTAAACAGCGTTTGGGCGCTTCGCTTCCCAATGCCCCGATTACGAGCCCTCGCTGATCCAATCCTGACGTATGCTTCTCCTTATCGTATCGGTGTGAAGCCCCGCCTTTCTTTTTTTATCTCTCTTGCAGCTATCGGAAGGGTATCATTATTCCGCTGACCTCTCCAGTCGTACGAATTCCATGTGTTGGGACGTAGCATTATACTGTGGTCAGCCACGAACCGAGCTAGGCCGTGAGCTGCGCTTCCAAACACCGCAAACGTCCAGCATCCGCCCGACTCGGATCTTGCCGCGTCTTTTATATTCTCTTTAGTGCAGTTACACCGCGTTTCGGACACAAAGGCTGGATTGCAACGCATCAGGTATGTTTTCTATCGACTGAAACTCTACGACAAAGCCCGTGCAAAGACCTCGGCTCTCTCCCCACGCCCTCCTACCCATCACGAGTTGATACCCACCTTGAACGCCGATTTCTGCAAAACGAGTCCTACCTGATTCACTTGGCGAGGCGTCGGTCCCTCTGACGCGTACAGCCGGCTCCGCAACTATCCATGCGAGGCTGACGCCACAGTGTTCGGTCACTCTGCGTTGGAGGAGTTCCCGTCCGATGATCGAGAAAGCGTCAGCCGTCGTCATTCAAATTGGTTTTGTTATTATCGTTCTTCTCCTCGTTCGGACTCGTCTAGAATGCTTCCAGGGGTCAGGAAGGTTGTCGTTAGGTTACCTACGGACTGGCTTTCACTCCCTGCCGCGCTTGTCGCAAATCAACAATTGATCTGAGTAAAGAGTGCTCCTACACAGATTCGTCGTTCGAGTTCAGTTGAGTCAGCCTCGTGCACGGAGCCCGCAAGCCCGTCTACCCTAATATGGTAATCTCAGTTGACTACGAGCCTTTCTCACCCTACATGAGTGGTTCTCAATGCTGCGAGTATGTTGTATGTAGGGGTCCAATTCAAACAGACGTAGAGGGCACGAAGCCACGTCCACAATTCGACCAGTACGAACACGCTTCTGGGGTAGATCCATACAACCAATAATATTAATATGGACCGGAATGAAGTTTCGTGGCAAAATGAACCGCTGCTCGGTTCGTAATTTACGCAAGTAAAGCGGAGGTCGAATGCGTTGTGAACTCTGCTCTTTTTGAAGTGTTTTTTAAGGAGGCCCACCGAATATTGTCAGCGAATCGGAACGCTCACATTCCGTCGGGTGATCGAAACACATCCCGACCCGCGGGCGAGGGCGTACTGGTCGGTCCATCGGCATCCTGACTATCAGGCGCTCTCGTCAACAAGATCTGCCGCGTGAATGTCGCGTTGTGGCCCAGAATTCAGTTTTTGTGTACGGGGTTGCCGAACAAATGCGCATGTGTGACCCGCTGCCAGAGCGCTGGGTTGATATCTGATTAGCCTCCATCTGAAGGCACCAGTGGCGTGCCCGAGTCAGTCCGAGTCGAGCCCACGTATTCTGCGGCGCTGCGCCCCCACTGCCAGCAGCCAGGCACGAGGGTTCTCTGGTCAGGAAGCAATCCGCAGTTACTTATCTACATCAACGTTTAATCTACTTACATGGTTGTATAGTACGCACTTGAGAGGTGAAGACCAGAGGCTCCAGTAAAGGTTGACCTTAGGCAGAATTGAATACACGTATTGCTTAGTTCTGCCTTGTTCTCGAATCATGTACGCGAACAAAAGTCGACTTATTTTTGTTATATTCAATTTTATCTTCAGACTGAGGCGTAACATAAATACATTTGATGTTCGAGGCACCGATCTGAGCATTTGAAGCTATTTCTAGAGGATGATAATCTGTCATTTTTATGAAGCGTGACTACCCACTGCTTATCATAGTGCGCATCCAGTCTGGAACCGGTTTGCGACACAATCTATGAAAGATCGAATCTAGGATGTCAAAAGCCTGAACTGGAGTCTTCCTTGGTCGATTGTTAACAACGTTCGAAGGTTGACGTTGAACTTTAAACGAGCCCGCTTTCTTTCGAAGACTCTTTGAAAGACGTGTGAGACTTCACACATCACTTGTCGTTATGACCTTTGTGTCGTACAACCGAAGGGGATAGCGTGTGTACGCCAGGTTGCGTTGGAAACAAACTCAGAATGTGGGACATCGTTGCCTCCTTGTTTAACCAAGTACCGTTTGCTTATGACGATCAGTCACGTTGTAGTGACAACCTCAGGCCATGCCGTGACACAATCACAATACAGCTTAGCCAGAAGATCAAAGAAAAGCGCCTGGATTATGTTTTTACCTTTGGCTGTGTGGACGAGAATTCATATTCATATCCAAAGGTGCCAATGTTCTCGGCCAAGAATATGGCTGGAGTCCAAACCAAGCGCAGCCTCAACGCGTGACTGAACTTCAAGCGAGTGACTTTCTCGCTGGTTCCGTCACTTGTGACCGTCTTCCCTCTGCCCTCCTGCCACCCACACCGTCCACTGCACACACGCCTACCAGGCGCTATACACAATGCCGCCTTCAGGTCAAGGCCTCGATTTTACACCTGTACTCACACATTACTTGTTTCTGGGCACGACTATCCTGTCTATAGTTCGTGTCGTACCTCGCGTGCCGTTCTCCAAACAACCGGTCAACCGTGTTGACCCTTTTATTCTTTATAGGTTGGTTGGTTTGTTGCGTTTATCGGCCAGATCGTGACAAACATCAAGTGTGCGTACCAACTAAGTCTCTTCAGCGACATGTGATTTTCTAAAGAGACTATGCACAGTCGGCGGTCGTGTTCGAGAGCTATGGTTCGCCATTTTTCTCCAAGCAGCCCTTATTGGGGGTGTCTTGTTTACACTAGCCTCGGACTCAATAGCCATGCATCGCTTCCAAATTGCAACCTTCGGCGCTGTAGCAATTGTCTTCGCGGTGCAGGGCGCCAACGCTGGTCTGTTTTCAGACGCTGGGTCCGAAATTGCCATGGGCGTTGGTTGGCTCATTCTTGTGCGTTGCCCCCGTGTTTCTCAATATTCTTTATACTCAAAACAGCACCCAGGCCATCGTTGATATCCTTTGGGTTTTGTACTTTACATCAGAAGAAGACTCGCTCGCGTTGCACATCTTCAACTCTCTCGGAACGGGCGGTCTCACGCCGCCTTCACGCCGTCGTCGCACACGCACCTCGTCCGTGCACAACCTTGGCCAGGCTAATGGTGGATACGCACAACCGTACGGGGCCGGGCCGGTCGGTATGGGCGCATACGACCCGAAGGGACCGACGGGACCTGTTGGCTCCATTAACGGCGCGGAAAGGGGCATGGGCGTGGGAGGCCAGCCGATCGGAAGCGGAAACAGCTTCGTTGGTAGCAACGCTGACGCGCGCAGCACGCGTTCGATAAACCGACCTCTCAGTGACGTCTCGAGCCCCGCTATGCACTCGCTTGGTGCCGGCATGGGCGAACAGGGCGCACAGTCCCCGCTCATGGGTAGTGGCAATGCAGGCGTCGGCTCAGGCGGTGGAGTAGGAGGTATGGGCCCTACCGATTCGATCACAGGCGCAAGCGCGACGTCAGGCGAACCGCCCCAAGTTTATCTCGCTAAGGCACTGTATGGTTGTAAGTTTCCAAATTTGTCTCAGCTTGGTGGCGCAATTCTCAACCCTTGGCCCACTCTTAAATTAGATAACGCTTCCCCCGATGATCCGAACGAAATTTCGTTTACCAAAGGTGAACAACTCGAAATCCTTGACAAGCAAGGCAAGTGGTGGCAAGCGCGGAGAGCAAATGGTCAAGTTGGCAGTGAGTCTCGTTGTTCATGGAGGCTGTCCTTTAGTTAACTCGTTTTTTTTTCTCTTTTTAGTCGCTCCATCAAACTATCTACAGATTATCTAGTGACTCCCTACAATACTTGGGATCAATGAAGCGTTTGACTTGGACTGCCATACACACACCCCACTTTATGTTCCTCTTCTAACGACGATATCCATTCTATCTATCTCCCCTCCTCTGTTCCTCGAAAAGACATTTTCTGTTCCATTGCTTGTAGATCTCTTTGATCTGTTCGTATTGTTGTACCAGCTTCAATGGAAAAGGTTTACTAATGTGACAAATACCCACAAGGATCGACCAGATGAGTTCAATAAAAGCTGCTGAAATACAAAATATACGTCAAAATCAATATTCTGCCACTAGTTTCTATCGCCGGCGCCCACCGCCACTACCGAGTACTACCATCTTCGTTCCACGTTTCTTGCGTCCTCCGCCATCTCCTGCAATTCGTTGTTCGAGGTCGTCCCATGCATTGTCAAACTCCCAGTCTTCTTCAACTGCGTGCTGTCTCGGCGGGTTTGCAGCTCGTGGGCGAGATACAGCAGGTCCGTTTAGAGTAGACGCAAAACTGCGGGCACCCCATGCTCCAGCTGGGGTAGGCATAGGTGATGCAACAGGGGTGACCTCCACCGCAGGTTCCGACTCGGGAAAGTCGTCGAATGTAGGACGGTCGAGTTGTAGAGGCGCGGTATACACATTGCCCCAATTTCCGACGGATGCATTCTGCACGTCTGCCGCATGACGCTCACGATCACGTTCCTCAGCGCGAGCGCGAGCCTTGTCGTCGCGCTTATTCTTGTCTCGACGGCGGGCACGTCTGGTCTTCAACGCGTTCTCGAACCCACGTAAACCTGCGTTACCCACAACACTTCGCAGATCTGCCTCGATGAAGACGACGTCTGCACCTTCTGGTAAGTGCGCAAGGTACTTGCATCGCTTACGAAGGTCGTCGTTAACACTCCCCTCCGAGGAGGACTCTATCCGTACAGTGATAGCGTCTGGGAAGGCCTCGTACGAGCTGAAATGCGAAAGAAGTATCTTGATATCCAAAGGGTGCAAGAAAACCGGTAAACCAGATGCAGCTTGATAGTAGTAGTAAGTTTGTGTTGACGGGGGCGGAGGGTTGAGGTTCTTCCTCTGCCGAGAGTTTCTGCCCGCTCCTGACGCGGGAGATTCGGCTGTAGGTTTTGAGGGTACAAAAGCGCTGGCCTGTGCGTTCAAACCGCCCTTGGAGGCCAGATAGGCGTCAGGAACCTCGCCAACATCGCCGTCTTGGCTTGGTTCGCGTTGAGCTTCGACGGCCCTGCGCTTGATAACCGCGGCTGCACGTTCCTGTATTTCTCGCTGATCCTGATAAGCCTTATCAACTGCGCTCTGGAGATGTGCTGTCTCGAGACCTGCAGCGAAAGCCATTTGTCGACGGACTTTCTCTTCAGCAGCATTGACAAAAGTGACTCCGAGTTCATCACCCATCCCTGCCAAGCTACGACGCTCTACACCAAGTTGATCGAGATCACGAGATAAATCCTCCATCAAATAGGCAGGCGTTGCGAGCATGAATTTGGCATATGCGAATACGTCAGGAAGGAAATGAAAAGGCGCCTGGTGGGGTAGAACTAGATCCGATGGCCAAGTCGCTGAGCGTGGGAGAGCCAGCGTAGTAATCTGTGGGCGCCGAATGAGGCGCATGCGAAGTGAAGAACCAGGTTTGTGTGAAGAACCGGCCGTGACAGAAGATGAAGACGAAGGCTCAGGTGGCAGCTCAGAATCATCGTCTGTTGGCAATGGGTCATACCACTTGACGGGTTTGAGCTGTTGCTCGCTGATTGAATCGAAGCAAATGGGGCATCTAACCCATTTGTTTTCGGCCGTATTTACAAGATGGATCAGGCAGGGAAAGCAAAATATCTAAATTAGGTTGTTCAACGCATGTTGGTGATAAAACGTCACCAATGATACGTACATGGCCGCATTTCGTCATGCGTGGGGCAACAGGGGCAGAAAGGCATATTGGGCAGTTAGCCTGACCCTCTTCATGGTTTCCAGCTTCTGTTACGGTGCTCGTTGAAGCTAGTGCCGATGTCCGAGGAATAATGACTTGCAGAATGTCGCCCCATTGAAAATAGCTGATCATAGATGTTACATGCGCAACAAGCTATTGCAACAGGACGAACCTACATGTCTGGATCCGCGAAGTGGACTGTGTAGTCTCCACCTGGGTTCATAACAAATCGATACTGTGCGTTGACAAACCCTGGAGAAGTCCTTGATCAGCGGGGTGCGCGGAAGATGGGCGGGCGATGGATGATCCATTGTACTGACTCTCTTTGTTCCACACGCCATGTTGTGTTCCATATTTACGACTCCTACGAGGTAGTGCTTGTACTTGTCGTGGAGGTAGGCTGAAGTTCAGCAGGTGATTGAGCGACTGGTTCGAGTTCGTGGTCATTTTCCCGGCACGCTTGCCTGTCGATGCTGCCGACAGTTCCGAACCAGTTTGCGTCGTCATGTAACACTCAGGCAACTTCTCCGAGTTTCAAGAAAAAAGGCTGAATTGAGGTTGGTGGAATGGTGGAAATGAGCTCGACCTCAGCGCTAATGCCGAGGTCGACCGCCGGAGCAGAGCTGAGGGGTCGCAGCCGAGAAGCGATGACTCTATGACCCGGTAAACACGTGAGCAGGCGTACACTTGCTTCTCCGTCACCCGTACAAGGCGCGCATCCACTGTGTTGCTCCAAAAGTACATGCTTGCTGGTGTTCCCTAGAGTTTTCTCGACTTTCATTGCTCCAATAAATACACCCAGCTCGTTAAATACCCAGTACTATTTGAGGAATCAGCTATGGCGAAGGGAAAGAGCGCAAATCCAGCAGATGCTTACCGTACGTCTCCAATGGATGTACAACATTACAACTTCTCATATTAGGACAGGAAAGGAGCAGAGAAAAAAGGAGCTTAAGAAGGCATGCTGAGCTATTCCTGTTTGCTTCATGAGAGTTGATACATAACAATTGCAGTAGAATAAGGCAGAGAGAGCAAAAGCTCGTGACTTTGCCCTTGTCAAGAAAGATACCAGTGGTAGGTGTTTGTGTTATTTTCAGCTTACTTGAACTAACCGTGGCCAGAAATGGAGAACGAGATAGAGAAGCTTGAGAAATCAGGAGAACTCTCTAGCGCAAGTCAGCAAAGGCTCTCCGAGCTCAAGAAAGAGCTAGCACACATTATGAAGAAGAAGGAAGAATATGTTACAGAAAATCCTGAACACCGGAAACTCGTTTACAAGGCTCGACGACGGCAAGCGGATGAAGAGAAGGAAGGTGACTCTGCAGGGCCATCGAAGCCAAAAGCAAGAAGAATATTTGATAAAAATGGGCTTCCGCGACACCCAGAGCGAAGTGTCTACTATGATCCTGTTTTGAATCCTTTTGGCGTTCCACCTCCTGGAATGCCCTATATGGAACGTCGTGAGTATTCTGATTTGGTTCTTACTTACTGTTCAGTTGCTGACTACCATCTGAACAGCCTTGCGACCTGATGAAGTAGTGAGTGATGACGAAGAAGGTACGCTCGTCTTCTTCTTCCCTAAATACTAATTTCTCATGCAACCTAGGTGATGAAGAGGGGAGAACTGGAGACGACGACGACGACATTGCCATGCCGGATGAGCCACCTCCAGGTGCTATGGAGCAGGACGAGCAGGACGAAGATGATATACCTATGCCAGATGGTCCGCCTTTGCCTAAAGGCCCGCCCCCTCGTGAGCTGAGCTCTGTTAGTTCCTCTAGACTATAGCTAATTAAATTTCACAGCCGATGCACTGGTCGTACCTTTTTACGGGACATCTCATTCGTTCCCAGCACAACATGCGTATTTGCCAGGAACAGCTGTACCACCACCAGGCATCCCCCCTCCTCCTCCTGGCTTCCCTCCAGGGCTTGCAGCTGGAGTACCTCCGCCTCCTCCTGGTGGCCCACCTCAAGGTATACTTGGTGTACCCCCGCCTCCCCCAGGTGGCCCTCCTATGACACAAATACCGCCACCGCCACCTGGCTTCCCCCCTAATGCTCCAGGATATGTTGTTCCGTCCCCACCTCCAGGATTCCCTGCACCTCCTCCTTTCTTCTCTACGCAACCTTCTTTCCCTCCCCCTCCGCCTGGATTCTTTCCTCGCGGAACACAGTCTTCCGGGTCTATGCATGATCCTCTCTCATCTTTTCCGCATAAAACGTTTCAGGCACATCGAGTACCACCACCATCAGGGCTGCCTAGCCATCCGTCTTTGCCTGCCAAGCCTGCTCCTCCCCCACCGCCGGCTATGGGCTCAGCAGAAGCTGCTGCTGCGACAATCTCTGCCGAGCCTGAGCTGCGTGATTTCAAGAAGGAAGCAACGGCGTTTGTCCCCACGTCTATGCGCCGTCGCAAGGATGGTGCTGCAAGCTCTTCCACCTCCGCAGCTCCGAAGGTGAACGCAGCACCAGGTGCTGACGTGGCTTCCGTAGGCCCTACGCGACCAGACTTGATGAGCACGCTACAAGGTCAACTTGGCGTACTTTCCAAAAAGCCGGTGGAGGCCCCCAAGCCAAAAGATGATTACGACAAGTTCATGCAGGACATGGGCGATATCCTCGGCCCTAGCGTATGATGTGTTGAGTAGATTTTCAACCTTGGTTAGTTTATATACATAACGAGAGCTCCCCTCTCCCGGCTTCTTTCACATTTCATGCTACTGTAAACTGAGACAAAAAGTAATAAAAATAAGCGTGCCTCGAATTAGGATTGTGCTTCAACTGGAGCAACATAAAGCAGAACCCGAGGTTGAGAAGACCGGAATTTTCGGCTCCGAGATCCCGTGATTTTCGAAACTTTGCTTTCCTGAGAACTCTTGCTTTCTGAGAGGCGAATTAGTGAAAGAAGTCCCTCTCTACTTGACACTCTCTATTGCCAGACTAAATCGACATGGGCAAGTCACAAAAGCAGCGCGCAATGCGCCGGCACAACCCCGTCCGTGTACCAGACTCCCACCTACCACAGGGACTGGCGGCTGCATCCAATTCGTCGACCAAAAAGGATGCCATTTTACCAATAATGCAGAAGGTATGTCACTTTTCTTCGATAAACTTTTAACTATTAAACCACTTTGCTTCGTTGTTTGGCTTAGCTCAGCAGCGCAGATGCGTCTGAGCGTAAATGGGCATGCGTTGCTGTATCCAATCTCATTCAAAACGACCCGTCTACAAGGCGATTGCTGCAGGGCAAAAATGTTGTCGGCTCCTTGATTACGCGCTTGAGCGACAATGAAGAGGAGGTGGTTGCTGAGGCGGCAGGCGCATTACGGTTAGTGCTTTCAAGTAATGTTTCTCAACTATAGCTAATAGACATTATGCTCCAGAAACCTCTGTATTGATGGAGGATACGACATTTGCGGAGAGATGTACAACAAGAACATATTATCTCCACTAAAGACATTTATACCTAAGGTGAGTGCATATTAAGCTTCCGAATAGTGTGTACTTAGCTATGTTCTGCTAAGATATCTGCCATTTTGTCTCAATATCTCGAGGACGCGAAATCTGCACCTGAGAATGCGAGAAAATTAGTATACGAGCTTGCAGAGAACGTAATAACCATTATATGGTGTCTCTCGTGAGGGAGCCTCCTTCTACTTCTGCAGGACTTCACTAAGAGCTTTCAGAGAGACCTCGAATAAGGCACTGAATGCCATTAATGACATGGAGTTGGTCCCATTTCTCATGTCTTTCCTTGGTTCTCGATCGAAACTTTCGGCTTTGACAGTAAATGCTGCAGGTAAGTCTTGCCAATTTGAAGATATAAATGACACTCATGAATTCTGTGTAGCGCAATGTCTTTATGTTTTGACGGACGACAACCCTCCTGCTATCCGTGAGGTCAAGTCAAATGCATCCTATATCACTTGTCTCGTCGACATTGTGCAACAACCATCTACAAATGAGGTAGATCCAAAAGCAGCTGAGCGAGCTGTAATGCTCCGTGTGCTTGCGTCGGGTGAGTAAATAACAAAGCAGTTTATCTTATTTTTCTGACTGGAAAAAGGCATACTCCGAAACATCTCACCACTGCCCCCTTTCACCGCGGCGGCTGCGATTGATCTCGAGAGCGAGGTGATACTTCCGCTATTGCAACCCCTCATATCATCTATCTCTTTGTCATCGACGGTCGATGAAGTGCATAAGTTGCTTACACAGCAGGCGGGTTTCTTGTAAAGCTTCTTAGATCGACGAGGTTAATCATTTTATTTGCAGGATGACCTTGCGCCACAAGTAGACAAAATCTCGTTGAAAGGGACACCAAAATCGGATCATCGAACTCCGACCGAGACAGAGCTCGATCGAACAGAGCACCGACTCCGGACAATTCAGCTTGCTCTAGAAATCCTCACTGGCGTGTGCGCGACTCTACCCGAATATGAACCAAACAATGACGAACCAGAGGATATAGACGATGAAGAAGGTACATTTTTGCCCTTGTCCAGATAACCCCCGGTTTGACCCTAATTTAGATATGGGTGAAGGCGCCAACGAAGACGCTTCAGATAATGACAATGATGATGATATGGAAACTGAGTTGAACGGAGTCTCAGACTCACCGACAACAAATGACTCTGAAAAAAGCCCAAGCTACCTCTCTCCCTTGGTCGAACCCCTCTTGCACCTGATACAACCTACGTCTCTTTCTTTTCCTCCAAAATTGGCAACTGGGGGAGGACCTTCACCGCACCCACCCACAACCTCCGTCTTGAGCGCGATCCACGTCTGCGCACTCGAATGTCTGAACAATCTCTTCCTCTCTCTCGCCACAAGCGGACACCCTGTCAATGCCGCATCGGACGCCGCTGCGGGCCAGACGATCTGGGACGCCGTATGGCGTGCGCTCGAGAGCACTGGTACAGATACGTCTGGCCCAGGGCAGGAGAGGAGAAGAGACGTGTGGGACATGAGCGTAGGTGTCCTCTGGGGCGTAGGGAGCGTATGGAGAGGAGCTCTCACCCCACGAGAAGAGCACGTCACGCTCCTTACACAATTCTGTGAGGCGAGTTCGGATGATGTGGTTCGTGTGAAGTGCGTCGGCGCGCTGCAGAGTCTGGCTGAGCACCCAACCTCGATCGAGATCAACCGGGTGGGCTTATTTGTTCTTGCGAAGCCCAAAGTTTTAATGCTCAACTACAACCACAGGTCATCGCTGAATACTTCTTCACCCTCCTTCCCACCAAGACTTCCCCAACTTCACGTGTGGGGACAGAAGCTGCCATTCAAGCACTCTCGTCTCTCATCGACATATACTCGGACGAAGACAGACCATACGATGTCAATTTCCGTACCGGAGGATACCTTCAGCGCTTGCGCGAGGCGTCAGAGGGTGTGCGTCGGGCGGTGAAGATGATCGATCGTAAGAAGCCTGGAGGAAAGGAATTGAGGCTAAGGGCTGAAGAAACGAGGGATAACTTGGTCGCGTTTGTCAAATATCGTGAGCGACTGAAGCTATAGTAAATGTGCCGTTTGCCGTTTGCCGTTGTCCAATGTTATGATTTGGTCTAGTATTGCGTGCATTTTGATGAAACATCACACTTAAATACAACATAAGATGAAAAACGTCGAGTCCATGGGCTCTTATACTGTCCATTATAATGTACCCGATTCAATGTTTTCAGCTTTTCCGCCACTGAGACAAGGTGATGTTTCCGCATGCGATGCGCACATCTGAAAGTGCGTCGTGGATAACAACTGAGCGCCCAAGTATAGAATAGTTCCCAGAGAGACGGACTACAAAGGCGTAAGTGATGACACCCAAATTTTAGTGTGAAACACTCACGATAGTGTTCATAGAATGAACGCGGTGCGATCTCGCCATTGATGGTAGACAGCAGGCCCCATTTGGCGGACTAAAGGGAAGTGAGCAGTACTCTTAGCCTGTCCCGAGCGTCAAGTACGTACCAAATCGCCGACTTGATAGGTCGACAGATTGCCGGGCGCCGGGTGGTACAACGGGCTGGGCGCTCCGGTAGCGTTGACGAGCCCTGAGGTTCCGTTGGCCATGAAAGGATCGTAATGACCGCCCGCAGATGTGCAAGCCATGTCGCCCGTGGCAATCGGATTCACATGGACTAAGAAAAGAGCCAGAAAAGTCAACACGTACTTTCTCGTTCTCGAAAAAAAGAGGTTTTTAATACATACTGTGGTAGGCGAACACGTTGTTCGTCGTGCTCAAGTTCTTCGGGAACGCGAGGCTGACCTCCACGGTCGTGTGATTCGCGCTGTCCAGACCCGCCCATTCCGCGAAACGGAAGTACCCGCCGGGGAGGGAGCGCCTCCCGTTCGTGAACTTCACGGCGGCGTACGTCGTGTTCGTCGGCGGATTCTCTGCGATCTTCTGCAGCACCGGGTCGGTGTAGTACGGGATTGTGGCGTTGACGGCCTCGGAAGAGTTCGAGGGTACGAGCAGCGCGGATGCGCCGCCCAGCGTGAGGAATGGGAGGAAGGCTGACGATGCGAAGCGCATGGTGGAGTGTGCGAGCGAAGGTTTGTGGGGGCGACAGGGGGGGGGGGAGGACAGAATGCAGTTAGGAGCACTTGTCGGCGCATTATTATACTTGCTCGTGTTTGAATTGCAGGCTGGAAGCCGCCCGAAGAGCCAATAGTAGTTTGCGCATGCATGACCACGAAAGAATACCGCACTCAAAGTGAGCGTCAGCTGAATGGATCGAACAGATCCTGATTCGCCCGTGAAGCCCGAGAAGAGCAGTGAAGAAGGTCGTTTGTGGATCAGCCAAATTCACAGCGTGCGCTTCATGCATGTACGAGGCGCTGAAAGGGCTGGCCGATTCTTCTCGGCAATAACAGCACAGCTGCTACGATGGACGCCTCGTTTGGGACCTTTAGCGAAAAAGAACATGGAAGAAACATGTCAACGGGTTTGAAGAACCTAGAAACGCCCCTTTGGTGTCATAGAGTCTGACACGACGTATGTCTACAAACGCGATCGACGAAAGCACAGTTCATCTAAATATAATGTACGAAGGCTGATTAGGTAACTTGAGCTTGTTGTTGTGGACGAGCCATGCCAGATTCATTTGAACGAGCCGTGATTAAAGAAATCACGAGATGAAGTTGGCAAGACGACTTGAGGACGAACTAGGTGCTTGAGAGTCTCGCTTTTCAGAGCAGGCAATCTACACACTGTCAAGCGCAAAGCAGGCAGCGTGGGGCGTGTCGTGTGTGGTAGGGGGGGCGATCTGAGGCCCCGAGTGCGGTCGTGAGGGAGTGACGTCGGCAAGAACTGGCCGGTCGCCATTCCAAATTTGGAAATACCGCCGAAAATCGAGAACTCGCCGTTGATTAAAATTAGGACTCAACCACATTAAATGCACCGGAAATACTTCAGTGCCACCTTGACGGAATGGGGCTCTGCTAATCCCTATTGACTACCGCCGTTAACCTGTGGCCGATGCAAACTCAAAGACTGCCCGTCTATCTCTGCCACCGACCATCACAGCCACCACCGCCCACCATCCTTTCCTCTTCCCCACGGCCCTTCACCCTTAGCGCACCTAGATGGAGGCAGCCTACACCAAACGCGACCTCATGGCCGCCTTGACACCTACATCGGAGGTCGGCTTGCTCGCGCTCTGCCTGCCGTCTGTCCTGCTTTGCTTGACCGAGAGGTGCGCGTCCGCCTCGTGTCTTTTCTTCTTCTAGCTTTCTTTTTGTGACAAAGGGGCTGAAATGGGACATCTGTGTGATCGCAGGTGGCTTACTTTTGCCTACGACCGTCGCTGGACGCCTTTCCGCCACGACGCCCGCTGGTCCGTCGCGCTTTGGAGGACCGTGCTCTACTGGGTTTTGACTCTGTTCCGACTGTGAGCGCGCATCGAACATGTGTACTGGCGAACGTGATATGCTGAAATGAAACCGGTCAGAGTTTATATGATTGTGGCGATGGCAACACTTACTATCTCCACTGGATACGCAATCACCCTCATCCTGGTCCTCGTGCGTCGCCATCGATCATGCCGGCCTTGTACTCACTGACCCCGTACGCGGCCCGTAGGTCACCTCATTAGCTGCAGGCCAGTTCTTTATCGAACTACGAAATGATTCCGAGCACGAACGAGAGTGAGTCGCGTTTTTTCTTTTCTTTTCTTTTTCATTTCGGCACCTGTACATGTCTTTCCATTTCTCACGCGTATTCAGAAACTACAACCTTCTCAGCACCTCTTCGCCCATGATTCGCCGCCCTCGCGCCAAATCAAAGCCCGACGCGATCTTCATCCACCCCACGCAGTCCAACCTTGCCCGCGCGGACGCCCGCGCGCTCGAGCTCGGCTTGGCAGACGAGACCGATCACGTCGCGCGCCCAGCCTCACCGTCGGCGCATCACGCCGGCTCATGGGGTCATGGTCAGGGCCGTGCCGCGGCGAGGGCGATGCTCAGCCATCCGTCTCGTCGCGAGAAGGTCCCAGAGGAGCAGAGGCAGCTCTGGAATCCGTCGTCGCCCGAGTCAGATGGCTATGGCTCGTCATGAGGCTGCACTTAGCCTCCCCTCCCCCCCTCTCTCCTTGAAGATTACGGCAAAAGTTGTGTTTCACATTTCTTACGTACCTAGCCTTCACTGGCTGAAGGCAAGGTGAATCGCAGATGTTCTGCGGCCCGAATCGCACTATATCGCTTATAGACCCTTCCGCTCATTCATCTTGTAGATTGTGTCTCGTTATCATCAGTCCTTTGGTCAGCTCATTTTCACCTTCCTTTGTATACATACACATTGCTTTGCCCTTTCCAAGTTTGTCTGCGATTCTTGTTCACAATGACACATATGCAAGCCCGACGCTCAGTATTGGTGTGAGTAGCTGATGCGCCATGAAATCGTCGTAAAGCAATCGAGGTACAGGAAATGAAAAAAAAAA
>JAZHGK010005467.1:0-24823 GCA_037855215.1 Waitea zeae
CTCCCTCATGTCCTTCTAGAGTTTGCCTCACTGATAGCCAGTTCTTCAACCTTTCTGACCTCACTTCCACAGCGCTTGTCTTATCACCTTTTACATGTTCATATAGTTCGCATTCAGGCATAAACACCAGCACGCTACAGTATACCTGTAGCGCACACGTCCTCAAAGCTGTGTCATACGTCTTCACGATGCGCTCAGCATCTCCTAGTAGTGATGTTGCAGAAACACTTTCTGGTTCTTTATATCCCTGCATGGACACATGAGTGATAATTCAAAGTGATGAAGGCAAAGTGAGTAACCTACTTGACATTGGTCAATTGCACTAGGGAGATTAATGTGCACAACAGATAGTTTCTCCAGTAGGCTAAGGACTTCTATCCAATGTAGCAGATGCTTCTTGCAAAACTGGTTCACTTCTTTGAGTAGAGCAGTATCAAGGTCACTGACGTTTGCAAAGTGATTTAGCCAGTATTCGCAAGCATACCGAAGCTCTAGCGGCACAAACTGATCCAGCTTCTTTTCTAGGTTCTCAATCTTGTCATTCATGAGGGACTCGTCGCCGATTTGGCATATGTCACGCTTAAGGTGCCGGCTCATGGTGGCCAAGCAGCAGTGGAGAAGATGCGCATGCTGGTCTCTGGGAGAAATCAGGAACCTCTTGTCGTTGCATCGCAGCTGTACAAAGTCAGGAAATGACGGGTGGAAGGTCGCTATAGGCTCCTCCTTGCTTTCAGGGATGATGAGTACTGCGGACAAATGCTCGACGTCTTTCTTAATAATAAGCATATCTTCGTCAAGCAGCGCTGAGATTGTGCGAATGCTTAGAGGCGCCTGTAAGAGAACCAAAGCGCCGATGAGGCTGCGAATGCGCCGCACTGTGTCCGCGTTTGTCGCCTTGTTTCCGGTATCCACAGCTTTTGTGAGCACGTCCAAATAAAGGTCGTCCAACGGCTCAAAGACCGAAACACTTGTTGGTACACCAGACGTTTGCAAAATCTCTTCGAGCCGTTTCTGTGGGTTCTCTCGATCGTTGCTCAATAGCCGAACGACTAATGCTGCATATACGAACAGCATTCCTGTGAGCTCAACCAGCCGATCGAAGTCGGCCTTGGATGGCCATAAAGTCTCGTCTTCGAACCCGGCGTTTTGTGAGATGGTGCGGAAGTGGTGTTTATAATAGAGTACAATGTCCGTTTTGACCACCGCTTCTTCGATGTTTTGCAGGCGGATCGAGCTCTCCGGCTTGATTATCTGTATGTCCTTGAACATCCTCCAAATCTCAGGCTCTTCTCGGCTCGTGACGAGAAGCTTTACTCGTCCTGGAAGCTGACGAACTGCGGCAGCGATTAACGGAATCAACATTCCGCCTTCGCGACCATCGATCTTGAAGCATTCGTCCAGCGCGTCGATGACGACTAGCACAGGCACTTGCGAGTCTTTCCAGGCCCTGAGGGGTGCGGCAAAAAGACCTTCGACTTGCTCTGCGAGAGTTCGGGCGATGATGTCCCGGCCGTCGAGAAGTGCGCCGTTGATGACCGTTCGCGCTTCGGCTTGCCTCATGCCGAGCTGGTATGCGATGGTGTGTACAATTCTCGTCGGATTCCGGCGTTCGGTTACGGCGCGTGAGATAAAGAAAGTGATGACGGGCAGTTTGAGGTCAAACTCTTTGCAGAAGGACACCGCCACCGTCGTCTTGCCGGTACCCGCCAGACCGGTCAAGCCGAAGATGGGTGGGCAGAGGTCCGAGTTGTCATTCGCCCACTCACGTAGCTTGATCATAAGCTGCTCGCGGGTGCCAGGGAGGCAGGTGTTGGGTATGCCTTCCTCACCAAACCGAGCACCTTGCACCGGTTTTAGTTTTTGTTCGATGAAAGCTTGACATAAATCCGTGTGAGCGGGCAAGTTGAGGGTGTGAACAAAGTAGACGTACTGAGTTGCTGTTGGTGCTGAATTTGCTGCTGCTGCTGCTGAATTTGCTGCTGTTGCTGCTGAACTTGCTGGATGTCCTTCTTATGTTGAGCGTACACATTCTTTATATCTCTCGATATCTTCTCGAGCGTCCCTAGCTCCCGAATTTGGCCTTCGATCTACGGAAACCGAGGTCAGGCCAAGCCTCAACAAAGCGAAAAAAAAAAATAACAAAAGGCGGCCTACATTGAATAGCCGAACAGCTTCTTCTACCCTCTTTCGGAGACGTTCCACTTGCTGCTTGTCGTCACCTTTGTGCCAGGCATCGTACCTGATACGTCGCACGCTACCCATAAACTGGTCCTGCCGTTTTCCGTCCTTGGCCTGCCTCTTCTTGATGGCGTGTGCTACCTCGCGAAAAACGCTGCCGCCGTTCGTCACATCGACAAACTAACATCTAGAGCAACACCCCCCCCCCAAAAAAAAAGGACGAACCTAGTAAGTGTTTCTAGGTTCTCCACCCAAGACTCTTGCTCAGACTCGGGATCTTCCTCTGCGCCTGGCGTGGCGGACGAAAAGCGTGGGTCGACCTGGGCCGCTCGCGAGACGGCGGCTGCGCACATGGCGACGTCTTGAGCGAGCTGCCGATATCCTTCGCGCTGCACCTCGGCGTCCTGCAGACGTCGCCATCGTCATTTTTTTTCGCGCACGAGAGTCGTGAGCGATCTCGCCCGAACGCAACAGAAGACGAGCACACGGGCAGAGACGTACCTCGATCGACTGGCACGCTTCTGTGGCAAGGCCGATCGCCACCGCAAGTCCCCCGCCGACTACGGGGATGGCCTCGATCGCAGGCTTCAAAGCCTCGAGTATGCTGATCGTTTTGTAGATGCTCATGTCTCGATAGGTGTTCAGGTGGGTGGAGGGAAAGGGAAGGGGAAAGGGGGCGGTTGGGGGCAGTGGACGATATGTACGAATGTTGCCGATAGTTGCACGTTGAGACCTGGCTGGAAACGCGTGGTCAGACCGGCACGAAGTTAGAATTGCCGGACCGTGTGGGAGAAGACGTCGACGGCCAGCACACAGCGCCACCAATTGTAGTTTCAGCGCTTCAGAGCGAGAAACCTTCTTATATGAGATAAGCACGGGTGCTTCGATTCACGTTCCTTGTGGGACCCGAGGTCCAAGAAAACAAGGCTTTACAAATCTGCGATATGCATACATCCCGACTGTTTGAGTTTGGTCAGAGAGGTGGCATTCATGTACGACAGTGGGCTAAAGGGCGCCCGGTATTTTCGTGGTGTGGTCGAAGCTGAGCGAAGATAACCGGCCGCGAGTCTAGAGCCGCAAATGAGTAGCCTACGCGGGGTTGCGCCGGCACCCTCGGACCGCTCTTCCAGGCGCCATTCCCACACCCACCTCCTTCTCCCGTGCCACCCATTCAATCTCGGGGTTCCTCGGCATACGCTCCTAGTCTAGGCTCAATCATCCACCGGACTTTTCTCACAAGCCCAGGACGGACGCAAGGCGTGTGGAAGGGTACTCTGTACGTAACAGGCAGGCACGAAGAGCGAATGCGGCTTCAGTGGAAAATCAGACTAACCACTCCAGCATCGTGTGCTTTTTGGAGGATCGACTGCAATCGCTGGTGGGCCGCGGCAGTGATCGACGCTCGTCTACTGCACAAGCGCGTCCTCTAACTGTTGGGTACGAAACCAACAAACAAGTCGACGTGCGATCCTCTCACGCGTATGTAATGCGCCGACAAGCGTGGCAGTGCGCCTTTCGACCGCCTCGAACCCCCCGCGTCCGCATGGGGAACGCCCTCACACCCACCATCCCTCGTCCTCCTCTCCCGACTCCTCAGACGGGGGGCCTCAGTCAGAGCACCGACGACGATCACATGAACGCTGTAGCCTTCCAAACCTCCGCCGTGACTTTGCACCGTTCCTTTCGGGCCCTTCAAGCTCCCGTCCAAGTCCTCAGCCCTCACCGTGGGCATTCACCCCTCGTCACGCACCGTGGCATGGGCGCGGGACACAGGCTTCCGAAAACGAGGTTTTCCCCCTAATCGACGCCTCCGGCTGGTCCTCACGCCTCCCTACACACTCCCGCGCTTCACGCACAGTCAACCCGCGGATGATCGCGACCTGGATCTCCCACCTCCCCTCACCTCGCTGGCCTCACTCTCGTCCCTCGTCGGGCGCGCCTTTCTTCGACGTGCGCGTAGCGGACGCGTGTCTCTTCACCAGCGCACGAGCGCCTCCTGGGACAAGCGCATGAGCGCCATCAGGTCTACCAAGTTCTTCGCCTGGGGTGCACCCCCTCTCTCTTCTCGTCTATCCTTTTTCTTCACTATTCGTGCTCATCTCATGCCTTCTCCTAGGCGGATCGCCGGATCGAGCGCGCCGTCGCCGCCCACCAAGTCGACGGTCAAGTCGACGATCACCTCCCGGGGGTGAACACTATCGGCAAGGGCTTCATCTGGGTCCACTCCGTCCATCTCCGTCTCCGTCGGCTCTTCCTTCGTCCCCATCTCCCCTCGGGCGCAAGCTCGCCGTCGTGGCCGCCTTCAGCGTCATCCGCCAGCCACTGAACTTCATCCTCACGTACGCCGTCCAGCTTCTCTCCAAATGGGGCGTCGCGTGGAGCAGGCTTGTGACGTGGGCTCGCACACGGCGCGGTTCTCATTTCGAGAGTCTACTACGTGGCTCGCTGCTCCGGGATGGACCGTGATGCTGGTGACGGGCCGCGCGATGCTCGTGCTCCCCCGCCGCCGTGGGCGTCTTGCCCATTCCTCGATGGCCGTTTGGACACCATGGGGCACCCGCAAACCTACGCTGACAATCCCCGGGGAATAGCACCTGGAGGGACGGTCCGTGACGCAAGCCGGGGTTTGGGTAAGACTGATGGGGTTCGGGTCAGCAGGGGGGAAAGTGAAACTAAAGGATGGTGTGGGAACGAAAAAGAAATCGAAAGGAGAGTGGGAGCGGGCTGTCGACAACTGTGCGTACGGCATGATATAGCTCAATTCACGCGATACTGATATTTTGTCTCGGGCTTCACACGGCGCGCGAGTCCATCTAGCTCATGTAGATTCGATGGGGTGAAGGAGCTTCGATAATTATTTAGCAGATGGGCGTAGCCCTCATACACTGTACAAGGTAGCTAGGCAGATAAATACAATTCACTTACCGGGCCGTGCTGAGCACACCCGAAAAATCTCCAAGTCCGTCGAGAGGGGCCACTTGCGTGCGATTGCTGAGTTGGCGGGTCTTGGCGCGCCGGCGAGAGACGTTGGACTGTCGATACAGGCGTTCGAGGTCATTGTGGGTAAGGACGATCGATAGGTGTTGTTGGTGCGTGCCGTCCGAATCCCGATGTGTGCATTGAGGGAGCAGACATCAGGTTGCCTGTGTCGGTCTCTAGCGTTGGGGAGTGATTTGCTTCCGCGCCAGGCCTCCGATTTGTTTCCGCGTCGGCCTCTGAGCTCCCTCAGTGTTCGTCGGACTCTGGTCGTCAGGAGCTACAGCACGCGCGCGGCGTCTGGGCAAAAGAAAGATAGGTGCTTAGGCGAAACGGACAGTGCTGTAGCTAGCGGGTGAAAAGATGAGGTGCACGGGCGGCGTGTGGAGGACAAGCCCGGCCGGGCTCTGGGGGTACGCCGAGCGCGGAGAGTCCGAACCGGGTTCGGTGTCTGGTCATTTCCGGACCTGCGTTCCCGCGGTGAGGGCCCGGTCGGACTCTGGTCGATCGGGCTCTGCAACTTCTTGGTCCGTTCTCCCAAGGCGCCCGTCCCATCCGCACTCCGGCCTTTCCTCTTTCCCCATTCTCACAGAGGATGCCCACACATTCGTCCATCCGAGTTCACAGTCACCTGTCAACTCGACTCTCTTTCACCTCTGCCTCCTTCTCTCTCGCATTCGTCGCACATGCACATGGTGGCACCGAGCACCGCTCAGGACGCTTCATACTGAAGGCGCAGAGACGACGAGACGCTGCTCGCGGCTGACCACAAAGCTCGGAGAGGCGACACAAAGGTCGACCCCCCGCCCGACACAATCGCAGGATCGCGCACGGGGCGCCCTCGCACCTACCATCCCTCACCCTCTTCTTCCTCCTCAGACGCAGGAGCTCACCGGCGGAAGCAACCATGCCAACGCGTGACGCTCGTGCTCCCAGCGGCCAAGTACGTCCTGCACATCCTCGATGGCTGCTTGGGCGCTACCGGACGCCCGCGGACCTGCACGTGTGTGGAAGGTGCTAGAGGAGATCATATACGGCGGCGGAGGGCGATGAGGTGGCGACTGCAGTGACGAACGCAGAAGTGGTGAATCGAAGGATGTGGCGAAGAAACCGCGCAAGCTGGTGGACGACGAGGCACCATGAAGAGGGTGCGGTCAAACGGTCGACTTGCAAGCCTTAGTTCGAGGTTCCGTGCGAAGTTGTGGATCAGCGTGTGCCGCTCTTAGCCTGGAAAGGTGGTATGCGTCTGATTAACGCACATTCGACCAGGTTCAGGGTAGTGCCTACCGCGCTCTTGCCCTCCGAGTCCTAATCACTCTGACGCCAGAGTTATAACTGTTTTGCTTAGGGCAATCTGGGTATCAGATACCAAATATATTTCCTCGGTCTCGGAATAGTACTTTTATGTTTCTTGTGTTTTTACGTACGTAGACGACGCGCGACGAGGGAATAGCCCTTGTTGGATTGTACACCCGCCTCACGGCACCTTCGTACCTCCAGAGTTCTAGCACCAGCAATTATGCGCTTCTCCTGAGTCCATGTATCCTCCCCGTTTCTACGCTTTAAAGTGGTCGCTCTTCTGGAGTCTGGAAACGGACGGTTTGGCGCAACTTTGAGAGAGTGGTGAAACTCGAAAGCACGTGGAGCGCTCTGGGCTACCCCGGTTCTCGCAGCCTCTCTCTTCCCCTCACCCCCTCACGTGAGACCTCTCACCCGCCGCTCTCGCCGACGCCGCCCGTCGCTCATTTCTTTCTCCCATCGCCCATCTGGGTCTGTGAACCGGGGATTCTTCGGCACAACCCTCCGGTATGCTCTAGGCGTGGCGGACCGGACAGCCAGTCTAAGCCCTAACGCGGGGCGTGTGCACTTAGCATGGAAAGCGACTTATTTTTTTCTAATATTTCCTTCTGTAAGATAGCAATGATAACATGTTCACTATTCTTTTAGATTGTGGATCCCCTTAAACTTTTTTATCGCCTTTTGTCCTCTTTGAGAGGTCACTAATAAAGAGCAAGCGTTCTGTACCGAGGCCCACAGACGCATACTAAACGTGCAACTAAAGACATTACTCGTCAAATGATTGCAAAGTGAGCACTAAAAAGCAAGTAAAAGGCGCATCAAGAATGGTTTGTCCTCGACAATTGCCAACACTTTCCATAGATCAATCCGATGGAAGGAGTCGTGATGTCTTCGAAGTAAGTGAAACGTGATCGTGGCGTCAACCACATTCGGGGTTGTATTGTATTCAGAAGGATGTACTTATGTAAAGTAGGGTAAGTTTAGAGGCGGAAGCTGAAAGGATTCAAGTTCGCAAGCGAATTTCGTATCTTGCAGAAACCATCTTCAAAGATGAAGCTGAACCTAAAAATCAACCGCTTCTGAAAAGTACCTGCACTGCTTACCTGCATGTTCGGGCATCGATCATCAATCAGTCGCGGCACGGCCTCGGGGATGGGTCATTCGCACGCAACTAACAGTGGTTCCGAATTTCATATCAGCCTGTAACCATCACACCTAAACTTATCAAGAGCCCATGTGAAACTAACCCGGGACCGTCTTTCGCGCACAAGGCTTAAGGGTGCTTTTCCCAAGCGTCGCACTTCGACCTCCCTGACAGGCTTGATCCTCGACGAGCTTCGCTGGCGACTGAACAATCTGGCAAAGGCTCGACGTTCTCTTCTGAGGAAGTTGCGGACACCAATTTTCGTGAGGCAGGAGATCGGGGAGCGGCGTGGAAGAGATTATGAATGTCGCAGGGACGTCAGACGTCGAGTTGACAGCTGCGAGGTTGCAAATTGTCCGAGTACGTGCATGATCTTTGCCCTTTATTCCTTCCACAATTCATTGATCATCATACGTTCTCCAGTATGTCCAAGGTGAATGCTTGTATTCCTATGTCCTTCTTTTGCATTTCCTTATACATTAGCTGCCCAGTTGTTGCAATCTCGATTCTGGTCCGTTGTCATCCAGCAATAAGTTTTTCCACGACTTTTTGACGCCGAATATCTTTACGCAGGCTTACGATTGGATTCTGCTTTTACCTGACGAGGTTAGTCTGCTACAGCACTTTCATGAATTGTTGTTTTTTAAAACAGCATCTCAGATTAACCTTATATGGACCATGAAATGGCGTCTTACAAAAGTTTTATACCTACTCAGTCGCTATCTACCCTTTTTTGATACGCCGCTTAATGTCATTTGTGAGTGTTTAGAATAATTTTACTCAATTTCGGATACTCATGAAATGGAAGACTATCTTAGCCCCCACATCTCTCCTTCGGTAGGATGATGTTATATTATGAATGCTGTGCAAGTCGTTAACTTAAATTAAATCAAGGAATGCTTGTGGAACTATTCAGCATCTACTTGTAAGTACATAGGTTTCTATTGCTTTGCACGTACTTATATGTTTGCTGAACTCAGGGTCAACCGGACTTGGGATGGGTATCTCAGAACGTGAGTCAACCGTCGACTCTGAGCCTAATCTTTGATCTCAGCTCTAATTTCAAACTTCACTAGTCATCCTTTTAGTTAGAACCTATGCCATCTATAATCGCTCACGTCGCATCTTATACACGCTCTTCCCTCTCTGGGTGGTACGTACGCCATTCGTTGATTCCAAATCTTTACATATGAGACTTGACGCACCTGAAATATGGATTAGATTTGGGTCGGAGGAAATGCCCCAATCGTATACATATTCACCCATTCCTTGAAGTGTATGTACTACTTCTCAATGAAAACTGTAGACACTCACACTTTTCTCAGACGCAGAGCGGCCTCGCCCGAATCTCCCGGGTTGCTACGTCGCCGACGGTTCGCCAATCGCGTTTGCGTGCTTTGCGACCCTAGTAGTCTTTGAGCTTCGTAAGTGCAGTGCGCAGTCCGATTTCAACTAGTACTGATTACGTAATAAATCAGTGATTGTTGTCCTTACTGTTAAGAAAGGCATCTTCCATTGTAAGCCTTTATCGCGCAATCATTTGAGGATACACTCACAAGTTACTGGTAGTGCGCAACAGCACCACAAACCGCAACCGGATGCTCTCCGTATTGTACAGAGATGGTGAGCCTTAGTAGCTTGATCCAACACGAATCATTGATACTCACTGTTAAATAGGTGTACTGTTCTTTGCAGCTCTTGCTTGTAAGTGTAGCTACTATATCAACTTGACTTGACTTATTGGCATATTTGGAAAGGTTTTTCTCTCGGAAATGTCATACTTTTACCACTATGTCCTGTAAGTCACGAAACGCGTTTCGTCTCTTGCTCTCTGTAACGGGCTTACACTCCCTCGCACAGCCGGAATATACAGATCTACTCAATACGTTCGTTTTCTTCTTCTTCTTATCTGGGCATTTTGAAGATATCCAAATAACCTGCGATATCTTAGGTTGACGCGTGTTCTCCACTCACTTCTCTGCTGTCGCATTCTTCTCAACATACGACGAGCTGGCGGAGCTCACGCTCGCAATAGTAGCACAACTCTGAGGGACAACAACGTCGCGTTCTCTGATCTTCCTCGTCTGACGACGGTTGAACCGTTCAGCATGAGTGCCAACGAATCGTATTATGTGGACACATACGACGAGAACGCCTTCACTCGCCACAATCCAACAACCCGATCTTTCTCAAGAGCTATTGAAGAGCTCCAGATAGAAGGGAGCGCAATCGCCTCACTAGAACACAACCATGCTTCATCTCGGATATTAAGTAATGCACAAGTAGAGCTTGATGTAGTTAAATTAGAGCAAACATCTCCTTCATGAAAGTCTAGTAAGCTTGTGACGATAAATCTGCTCGGCAGTAGTTAGGTTTTAAATGTGGGAGAGTCGAGGCAGCTGCGTGCGAGTGATTGTACTCGGACTCGGAGAGATGAGCGAGAGAGATGGCGAGTGCGAGTGAACCGGTGCCGGAGTAAGAAGGATCCGGGGGAAACGGCAAAGCGATTTGTGGCTGCGCGCCTCGCGAGCCTGTGGCTACTGTCAACTTGTTTCGTGTCTCTCCAAGTGACCAGCCGATCCTTCCTCCTCCTTTACTTCCATCTTGCTAGAAGCTCCATTCGTCGGAGTCACACACGTAACAATCACTGCAATGACATATCCTCTGGTGATCAAAACTCCTTCTACCTCAGGTCTTTGGGCAAAAATTGCCCTTCGCCCGGGGATTACAATATATTCCTGTTGATGGCTCTCATCAAGCGAGTACGCAGCAGGTACCGAGGTGGAAAAGGGCGAGATGGGAGGTTGCAGTGGTTAGAGGGTATGGCCAGGGTGTCAGTGTTGTGATTTGGGCTCTAAATATAAAATGTTCAGCCACTCTAATAATCGAGAAGTCAATCGTAGCCGGCTAGCCAGTCACCGACTTGACACGAGCTCTCAATGTGCGACCATGGACCTTTCATACTTTCCGATGCGTGCGTTCGCGACGGATGGGCGGCACTCGGACCAGCAAGTTTCGTTACTTTATGCATACTTTCCTCATCTCTGCGGCTGGTGCTCTTCCGTTCCATTCACCCTTATTTTAAGACGTACATCCCTTTGGAGCAGGCTGAACGGCTTGTTGAAAGCGGACGCAGTCCCTCTTCCGCAGATATCAGAGCTTGTCAAACAACTTTGGCTCAACCTGGGCGTCGCATTCTTACCAGCATTCCTCTGATACTTGCTTTTCGCACACTGGTTGATCCCCTTTTGATCGCTTTTCTGGACCACCCTCGCTTCAAGGCGAATTTATTGTTTTCCGCGGCAAATCTGTTAACCTGGACTTATGCCGCTATAGTTCCCGTAGTGTCATCCCGCGTAACAGTCCATTATGATCTCTTCGTGCTGTATTGCTTCGCTTTGGGAGGGACCAGCATTCGATTAGGAGGCCTGTGCACCAACAGACTTCGCACGGGCGGTCCCCCGCTTGATCTGCGTACTCTCTTTATTCTGCTCGATGTGCTTCTAGTCACTATCCCCTTGGCCACGCTGCTCCGCATGCCTGTGGGCAGACTTTCCAAAACCATCGACAACAATAACTCAATAACGTTAGAATCTTTGAGCCCTGAGGACTATACTTCTCTCTGGGGTTGGCTCTCATTTTCGTGGGTCTCTCCTCTTATTGAAAAGGGAACAAAAAACACTGTAAATGAGGAAGACGTTTGGTCGTTTTCTTTCACCCTTCGATCTCGCGTGCTCTATGCCCGCTTTACGGAAGATAAGCGCACAAGTCTGGGATTTTGGATATGGACTGCCAATTCGTTCGATATCATCATTGAAAATATCTTGAGTATGTTTTACTTTTTTTCTGCTAATAACATGCCTCTCACCTGCTGTCAAAGGTATATTGGGTGTCGCTCTCAACTTTAGTGGCCCATATTTTCTCAACCGCATCCTCGCAACTATTGGTCCTGATTCTTCATCCGAATCTCGTATTACGGCTTATGTTCTCGCGGTTCTTGCCTTCCTTGCTAACGTTATTCGCGCAGAGGTTCGCTTGCAGGGTCTCTGGTTCGGCCGTCGTGCTGCCGTCCGAATTCGTTCCGAGGTCATGGCTGTCATCTACGACAAAGCACTTCGACGACGCGATGTATCCGGCTCTCCGGACCAGCATGACGAGGCAAGCCGGAATGCCAATGTAGCTCAAGCTCGTACGGCGGAAACAGCATCGAACCGTTCCGCTGATCCAGGCAGAATTGTAAACCTCTTGTCAAACGACGCCAATCGAGTAGCAGAGGCGGTGCTAATGATTGATTATGTTTACTGCTCGCTGCTAGAGGTCGTGATTGGATTAGTATTCTTATACAAGCTACTTGGATGGGCTGCATTCACAGGATCAATTACGCTTTTATTAAGTTGGCCCATTGGTTCTCTCCTTATGAAGCGTACATACACCATGCAAAAGACGCTGAGTTCCGCGAGAGACAAACGGATGGGAATCCTCTACGAACTGCTTTCGTCCATCAAGTTTATCAAGTTCTTTGCCTGGGGTAAGTCCACTTTACAACCGTCGCAGTCAACCTCTCACACCTGGATTTGGCAGAGGACCAGTGGATGCAGCGTACGCTTGAAGCTCGGGAGCACGAGATGAAGCAGCTGCGCAAAGTTCGGTTCAACGTCATTGGCTTGGGCCTCATATCCAATCTCGCCCCGATTCTGGTGTCCGTCACGTCCTTCTGGGCATATGTTTACTTTGGCAACAAACTCGATGTCGCAACCGCGTTTACTGCAATTACTATATTTGGCATGATCCGTAGCCCCTTGAACGTCATCCCGTCCTTTTCAGTTCACGTCTTGCAATCTTACGTGTCCTTGCGAAGAATTTCTGCTTTTCTCGACGAGAAAGACGTAATCAACCACTCCAATGATGCCCTGAATTCTTCAAATAATATCGACTTCGACAATGCATGTTTTCGATGGAATATGTCTTCTACAAGCCCAAAATCGGTAAAAAAACAATCATGTAGTTGGTGGAAGCCCAAAAAACCTACCTCGCAGCCAGAAGAAGCAAACACAGCCGATTCAGCCAACAATCACGACCATGGATTCGAGTTACGCAACCTCAACATCCGATTCCCTCGCAAAGGGCTTTCTGTTATTACCGGTTCCGCCGCCAGTGGCAAAACCGCTCTTTTGGTAAGTTCAATATTGCATTCAAGTATATATACAAGTAACGATTATAATTGCTTAGATGGCACTTCTGGGCGAGATGACGCAGATAGAGGGCCGCCTCATCATGCATAAAGATCCTTCAGCTGTAGATGAACATGGCAATGCCCAGATCATATCTTACGCCGCTCAGACTCCCTGGCTCCGCCACCAATCCATCAAGGACAATATCCTCTTCGGCTACACATACGACGAGCAGCGCTACCGCGAGGTCATCGAAGCCTGCGCTCTCACTACTGATCTCAACATCCTCGAGGACGGCGACCAAACAGAAATTGGCGCGGGTGGGATATCCCTCAGCGGCGGGCAGAAGGCGCGGGTGGCGCTTGCGCGGGCGGTGTATGCCCGCGCCCAGTACGTACTGCTAGATGATCCACTGAGCGCGGTGGACTCACACACGGCACGGATTTTGTTTGAAAAGCTGCTACGGGGCCCGCTGCTGGCAAACCGGACGGTCGTGCTAGTGACACATCACGTGGAGCTGGTGCTTCCCGCTGCGAAGTACATAGTGCAGATGCTGGATGGGCGGGTAAACGCGCACGGGTCACCTACGGAACTTCGAGAACTTGGAGTACTAGATCAAGTTATGCTCTTGGATGTAGCCAAGTTGGCAGAGAAGAAGAAAGTCAACGTTGAGACGGCCACCGAAGGCGGGGCAACTGCCTTTGCTACTGTAGCTAATGCAGTGCACAGCGACATCCAGGCAAAGAAAGGGCACAGACTTGTAGACGAGGAACGACGCGAGCAAGGTTCGGTCAAACTAGGAACTTACAAGACCTATTTGAAAGCTTCGTAAGTGTCTCCCGTCAAGTCTACTTTGGCACGTGCTTACGTAATCCAGGTCTTACGTTGCATGGGTCACCCTTCTTATTTCGGTGGTGATTACAGAGGTAATGCTGTGAATTGTTTTTATGCTACCTTTCTTTTTGTTTAACGGTCTGCAGGGCTTCAGAGTCGGTGAAAAACTGTGGATCAAGGTCAGGCCATTCTGGATCAGTCTTGGAAGCACATTCGCTAAGACAGTGCTCAGGCGTGGGGTGGTGCGTATGAGCACTCGCTGAAGGGCGCAGGCGGCATTCACCTTCCCAATGCAAAATACAACCCTCTTTTCTACGTTGGGGTGTTCGCCGCCATCGGGTTTACGTCAAGCCTCGTTGGGGCTCTCCAAACCGCAATGCAATTCACAGGCGCTCTTCGTGCTTCAAGACTCCTGTTTACGCGCCTTCTTGACAATGTTGTACATGCCAATATGCGTTGGTACGACATTACGCCTCATGGTACGGTTTATTTACACAAGTTTTTTGAAGAAATGCACCACTGAAATTCGCTGGCAGGACGCATCCTCAATCGCTTTGGTAAAGATATCGAGACAATTGACAGCTCACTTGCAGAATCTGTTGCAAATGTGACTATGTCGTTTGCGAGCTCCTTCATCGGCATCATTACCATCGCGTACGCATTGTAGTCACTCTCAAGAGTGACAACATTTCATTGTTGACTTTTTTCTCCCATACAGCGTGATCTTGCCAGGCTTTTTCATTCCAGCCGTGATTTTGGCATACGCCTACTACCGGTACGCAGTTGGCTATCTAAAAACAGGTCGCGATCTCCGGCGGATGGAGGCCAACTACCGATCGCCCATCTTCTCCGCACTTGGAGAGCTCCTGGACGGGATTGTATCAGTCCGCGCGTTCTGCGCAGAGGAGCAGTTCATGAACTCGCACCACGAGCGGGTGGACCAGATGATGCGGGTACGTTCCTGACTCGGGCAACATTTCTTCCGTTTTTATTTTCTGAGGTAGAACGTCATTGTGATAGGTGCACTACATGTTCTGGATGCTCAACCGCTGGCTCCTCGTCCGGTTCGACATCCTCGGCGCGTTCGCCGTCTTCGTCACCACCCTGTTCGCCCTCTCGGGCGCCATCGACTCCGGCCTCGCAGGAGTCTGCATCACCTCTGCAATGTCGTTCACGATGGGCGTATACTACACGTGCAGATACTGGACTTCTCTTGAGCTCGATCTGAAGTGGGTGGTATAAATTTGAGTCAGTACGGCGGATGACTGGAAGATGACGCCGCTGGTATTTACTATGCAGCTCCGTAGAGAGGATAGTGGAGTATCTCGATCTCCCGCAAGAGCCTCCGGCTGTGGTGGAGACGAGCCGACCGCCAGCATATTGGCCTTCAAGCTCAAACACGAGTGCGCTTGTCCAAGTGGAAAATCTGGGCGTCAAGTACTCGCCAGAGTTGCTGCCTGTGATACATGGTGTTTCGTTCTCCCTCGGCGGGGGCGAGCGTGTTGGTCTAGTGGGTCGCACAGGTGCGTTTTCCCAATGCCCGCTTTCATATTTTAATGGCGTGTATTGACTATTAGGATTTGATCTAGGGAGCGGAAAATCGACACTGGCCATGAGTCTTTTGCGATTTGTGATTCGTGCAATTCTATCGTAGGAAATAACATACTCACCTTCTGTGGAACCCAGGTTGACCCAGCCGAAGGGCGCATCTTGATCGACGGCATCGACATCACTCAGATTGGCACTCACGACCTCCGCTCGCGGATTACATACATCCCACAAGATGCCCCGCTCTTCTCTGGTACGTTGAGAGAGAATGTGGACCCGTTTGGAGAACACAGCGACGAGGAGTGCTTGGACGCATTGCGTCGGGTACGCATGGTGACCGACGAACGGGAAGAGGAAGGAGGAGGCTTCGTATCTTTGGATTCACGAGGCGCGCCTGTCAGTGTCACAGATATCAACTCGCCATCATTTGAGCATACGACGACTGTCGGACTATTGACGCAAGTCTCCCCTGGCGGAGCCAACTTGTCTCAGGGACAGCGGCAGCTGGTCGTGCTCGCGCGCGCGCTCCTCCGTTGCTCGTCGATTATCATCCTGGACGAGGCCACGAGCGCGCTCGACTTTGACACGGACGCCAACGTCCAGGCGAGCGTTGTCCGGGACCAGTTCAGTGGTGCTTCCGGAGGCGTGGGCGGCGGGAGCCCGCTGTTGCTCACGATCGCACACCGGCTCCGGACCGTCGTCGACTACGACCGACTCATCGTGTTGGACAAGGGCGCAGTGGCAGAGATGGGCACACCGCTCGAGTTGATGCGCAAGGAAGGAGGGATTTTTAGGGAGATGTGCGTGGAAAGTGGAACGTATGCGCAGCTGGAGGCAACTGTCCTCGGGTGAGCGAGAGGAGGTGCCTGAACGTATGAGTGACAATGTACACGCTCCCTACTTGACTTGAAACATACGTTCTGATGCTTCTCAAGCCGCCTTCGCAAGTCCCACTCATTTGCTGATTCACTCCCTCTCACGCCGTTCCCCCCCCCCCAACTCTTCCGCTTCTTTCGCTCCTTTTCGAGTGCTCGTGATTAGAACCTGGAGGCAGGGCACGGAGTCGCGTGTTCAGTTCGCAAACTCGCAGGGACAGCAGCGCCTCTAAAAGTCTTAGAGCGACAGAGGCCAGGCCGCGGAATCGTGGCCCTGATGGCCAAACGTGATTCGTCTGCACTTGCAAGAGGGAGGGACGGTCAGCCTCGCTTGGAGAGTACCTAGAGGGGTACCCTCAAGGAAGGTTCCTGGTGCGCCGGCCCGAGATGGGATGGGCGGTCGGAGAAGGACTTGGAAATGCTGAGTGTGGGAATTTGGGGAGACTTTTGAATCCCAGACTCGGCCATGGCATGACGATGAGGTTACCCTGGCCCGCGCCGTTGCCGTCACATTTTTAAAAAAAAAAATAATCTGCATTTATTACTGGCTGCATACTCAGGGTAAAGACGCGAGCCCACTACATACATGATATGATGTGAGAGGAAAGAAACAGAAACTTGGAGCACGAGAAATCAGGACCGTTCTTAGTGCACACTTAATGAGTCCGAGGTGAGAGCAGATATGAGGTAAAAGACGTTTAGTAATGTTACACGTGAGAGACGGAATCGGGACGACTCGGACGAGGTCGAGGCTTCGGCTCAAGTCACATGCTGGATTGCCTTCCCGTAGTGGCTCTGTGGCCTCCCGTCACATATACTCACACACATTCTTTATTCCCACACCAGAGAGTTCTTCGGAATCCCCCGCTGGGTAATGGTTAATGAAGCTTCCCGCGCCAATCGACTGCACCTAGCCCACCTGGTAGGAGTTTGTTCGAACCATGTCATAGGTAGCGAACAGAATGGGTGTCCACTTCGCTACCTTCTCTCTCTTTCTCTCTCTCTTCCTCCCCTCTCCTCACCTGATATCGTTGTGATCAGCATGTCTAGAGCAATCGACATACTCGATGCCCTAGTTCCTTTGATAAGAGCCATTCCGGTTGTCGGCGTAGAGCTCGCAGCGGTGCTCAAAATCGCTAAACAAGCCTGCAAGACTGCCGAGGTCCGTTTCGTTGGGGGCTTGAGGCGGTTTGACTCTGGGCGATAGCTGAAGATGTACATCTACGTGTAAAACATGCAGGACCTTAAAACAAATCGCGAAGCATACAAACAACTCGCCCGAGGGATTGCCACATATGCCGCAGCCGTGTCGCGCGCCGCCCAGGCTTCTCCACGCTTCTCGTATGTTGCACCTGGCTCAGAAGAGAGATCCGACTTCCATCAAGAGTCTTGGATAGAAAACATAAGAGAACTAACTCGGTTCGCTCGTTTGTCATTACTCCTAATAGGGGCTGCAGGTCCAATGAATGTTGGCAGGGTTTTCCGGGAAGTAGCGGAGGTCATCGACAAGAAGCTGGTTGACGATCAGAAACGGCAAGACCAGCTCCTAGGCGGGATACGACGAGCTCGGTACGATATCTGGCACAAAGTCGACGATCAGGAGCAGGTAGAACGCCTTCGGGAGAAGATAGAAGAAGCCGTCCAGTCGTTCTACGTGAGCTATCTTTCTCAATCCGTTGAGGGCTAACCTCATATTGAGTTTTTAGATCAAAGGCCAGATATGGGAATCGGAAACACTTGAGAGAATTGAGAGCGAGATTAAATACGCAGCTTCTCGGCAAACGGAAGAGAGGCAGGCCATCTCTATCCAACAAAGAAAACATACTGCAGCAATAACAGCTCGTCAGACAGAGGAGCTCCGGGCTATAGCTACCCTTCAAACGGAAGTTGTTCAACAAGTTCAGCATTTCCAGCAACTTAGTACGTTTGTTTCTGTTATATCTTCACTCACAAAACTCACGAAACCCTTTGTCAAGCTTTCATTGAGCAGAAGCTCAAGCCCGTGCAAGGCTCTCGGTTCGGCGAGGAGGGAATGCCCCATGGATGCCTACCTCATACCTGCAAGGACCTGATGGCTCGACTTTGTGCTTGGGTAAACGACAACTCTGAGCATTGCTCCCCAGTCTTTGTCCTGACTGGTCCCGCGGGTACTGGCAAAACCACTCTGGCGATATCATTTTGCGAAGAGTTCGACACCACACTTCCTGTTATCACTTTCTTCGTTTCACAGGCCGCCAATGAGCGCCGGATTCCAACGAGGATCGTCCAGACAATTGCCTACCAACTTGGGACGCAGCATGCTGCAGCCCTGACGGTCATCAGCGATGCGCTCCGCAGCAGTCGGGACATCACAGCACGAACCCTTGCAGAACAAGTCGGTGGTCTCTTCACCGCTCCCCTCATGGCCTGGGAAGGCTCTCAACTACCCGTGCTGGTCATCATTGACGCACTGGACGAATGCTACAAGATTAATGGCTGCGAGGGTGGGAATCTAATTCCTTTAATTGCTACCGCAGTTCGTCAGCTTTCGGGGCGGATGAAGCTCCTCATTACCAGCCGTGAAGAGCCCCAGATTTGGAAGATGCTTAGGGAGATGCGGCTGAACACGTCAGAGAGCTCGATTCGCCTCCAAAACATCGAGCACACAGTGTTCAGGACTGACATAACACTTTATTACGAGCATCACTTCCGCATCATCTCACAAAACGCAGGGTTTGAAGGCGAGACTCCATGGCCATCCAGAGTCAAATTAGATCGGCTGGTCGAGCTCACAGGAAGACTATTCGTATTTGCAGCTTTCGTCGTTCGGCTCTTGAGTAATCAGCGGGCGAATCCAAAGGAACGCCTAGAAGAGATCCTACAGGCACCAACTGCATCAGCCAACGTTTCGGTCTTTGAACCATTGGATAATCTTTATCTGGACGTGCTCACAAAAGCTATCGATACTGGAGATAAAGTGACAAACTTAGACGCAGAACGGCGCATTGGTAACCTCATCGGCGCCTTGGTCCACTTGCAAACGCCTCTAAGCGCTCGCACGATGGCAGCACTGCTCGATGAAGACATTTTCTTTCTCAACAAAGACATTGAGCATTTATCTGCGGTTCTTGTCATCCCAGATAGTATGGAGGACGCGATCACAATCTTCCACCCCTCGTTTTCCGACTATGTACAGTTGCGATGCAATGACAAGAGGTTTATGTTTTTTCCTGAAGGTCAACACGCATATCTTCTACGCCGTTGCTTGTTCACCATGAATCGACATCTCAAACGTGACATATGCAATACTGGAGATGAGTCCCTCATGAACAGCGATATTGAGAACCTAGAAAAAAAGCGAAGCCAGTATCTGCCACTTGAGCTTCAATATGCATGCGAATACTGGCTCAACCATTTGGTGAACGCCAGCAACCTCAATTGTGCGCTGATCAAAGAAGTAAACCTGTTTTGCGAGCATCACTTGCTTCATTGGATAGAGGCTCTTAGCTTGTTAGAGAAACTAACTATCGCACATGTCAATCTTCCTGGTGCAATCAGCCAATTCCGAGTGGGCTTTTCAATTTATAACATTTTGAAATATTGCTAATGCGCCATCGTAGCGATACAAGGGGCCCGAAGCTGTTTCCGCAACATTATTACTGGAAGACGCTGAGCGGGTCGTGAAGACATATGATACGGCTCTAAGGGCTTGTGCACTACAGGCGTACTGCAGCGTACTGGTGTTTATGCCTGAATGCAAACTATATGAGCATGCAAAACACGATGTAACAAGCGTGGTTGAAGTTAAGTCGGAAAGATCGAAGGGTTGGCATTCGGTCAGGCAAACTCTACAAGGGCATAAAAGTATCGTGACGTCCGTCGCGTATTCATCTGATGGAAAACGAATCGCATCTGGCTCATCTGACCACACCGTGCGGGTATGGGATGCAACCACCGGCGCCGCCCTCGCCCAGTTCAAGGGTCACACTGACTACGTGAGCTCTGTCGCATTTTCACCTGATGGGTCGCGTATTGCATCTAGCTCATTTGAGAATACTGTGCGGGTCTGGGATGCGATCACCGGTGCCACCCTTGTTGACCTTAATGGCCATACAGACTGTATTAGGTCCGCTTCGTTTTCGCCTGATGGAACGCGCATCGTCTCTGGATCGGACGACACTACGGTGCGGGTATGGAATGCAATCACTGGTGTCACCCTTGCCGAGTTTAGTGGCCATACTGGAGTTGTCCAATCTGTAAAGTTCTCACCTGACGGAATACGCGTCGCATCGGGATCTTTGGACAAGACCGTACGGATATGGGACTCAATCACTGGTACCACCCTTGTCCAGCTCAGAGGCCATACCAGAGCCGTGAACTCCGTTGCGTTTTCCCCTGATTGTACCCGCATCGCTTCCTGTTCGGACGACAAAACCGTGCGGATATGGGATATGACGTCCGGCGCCATCCTTGTAGAGCTTAGCTGTTACACTAGCGACATTTATTCAATCGCATTCTCACCAGACGGGACGCGGATTGCATCTGGCTCGTCTGACTACATCGTGCGTGTGGGATGTCACTACTGGCGCCACCATTGCCGAACTCAGCGGCCACACCAACTACGTGAGGTCTGTTACCTTCTCGCCTGACGGAGTTCATATTGCATCTGGCTCGGACGATACGACGGTAAGGGTGTGGGATGCAACCAGAAACGCCACAACTGTCTCGCAACTCAACAGCCAGGCCGATTACGAAAGGGCTGTTGCGTTCTCACCTGATTGCATGCGCATCGCATCTAGCTCGAGCAATTATACTATATTACTATGGGAAGCAGCTACCGGCGTTGCGCTTGCTGAACTCTATGGCCATACCAGTGATGTAAGGTTTGTTGCGTTTTCACCTGACGGGACTCGCATCGCATCTGGCTCACATGACAGCACTGTGAGAGTGTGGGATACGATCACTGGCACCACCCTCGCCAGGTTCGACGGCCATACCAAAGCTGTGAGGACCGTCGCATTCTCACCTGATAGCACACGTATTGTATCTGGCTCGGACGATTGCACTGTCAGGGTCTGGGACACAGTTAACGGTATTGCCCTTGCTGAGCTCAACGGACATACAAACCGAGTGGTGTCTGCCGCGTTTTCTGAGGATGGTACACAGGTTATATCACAGCAGCTTGTCGGTTATCAGCGTATTTGGCTTGCAGGCAAACATTTCCCTATTAATGACCTAGATTCTCGACTTACACCACACGCATCGTCCGCTAGTCTCTTACCTTTGAAGCTCAGTTTTGAAGCCAGATCTGGGTGGCTACATGCAGTTAAAGCATCATGCCCAGGTTCAAAACGTGTATGTTGGATACCACCTGAGCGACGGGGGCGTTTTTGGACGTATGGCGGCCTTGGCGTCTTGTTCACAAACACGGGGAGTATGACTATCTTGTCTCACTTCTGGCTATGATTCTTTCACCCTTTTAGTCTTCATCACAATCAATTTTTCTCTTGTGATGGTTAGTTCTATGCAACTGAAAGTATTCCTGAAATTTTTCATGCCCCATTCTGTGCCCTTTCTTTTGTAATTACGATCCAGATTCTCTGATATTGATCTACTTTCCATCTTTCTATCATATACGCAGCGCTTTGAAGCTCAGATATCCACCAAATTCACCTCCATCACTCTGACAATACACGGTTCGGTCAACTTCCCCAACGCAAACAACAGCTCCGTGAGTGCTTCACGCCGACTCGTTACTGTAAACAAACACGTCTTTGTTACCATCGTCATCGTGTAGAAAATTGTGCACGTTGTTCAGTGTTGATGCCTTACGTGCCTTGGGCTTGCTCTTAAAGCAGGTTCTGTCACCTGTGTGTTGTATATGTTACCGGGGGCTGTTATCATGATACTACTCCGGGAGGTTTGTACCATCTACATATATGGAATATCGCACCCCTGCTAATGCTTCTTTTTTGACTGCTTCGGCGATCATTATACCAAAGATATCAAAACAGGCTGTTCAAGCAAGCTACTCTGTTGAACGTGTTTTGTAATAGTTGGATACAGGATACAGGTCTGATCAGTCATACTTCAGTGCAACCTGGTAATGCACCTTGCTCAAGACCACTATGAGATACAACAGTTCTACTGTCAAGCGGGATGCTAATTATTCCGTTTTCGTCGACGTCAGAGTTATATACTACCGCAACTGATGATCTCGCACCGGGTGATAGCGTTTCGTCTGGGTTCCAGTTGGCAAGGTGAGAAAAGATCATGGGTGACTGAAAAGCACAATTAGGCGAAGCGATGCTTCCTGTACTGATGACATTGATGTGGAGCGTCGTTGGCTGCTTTTGCGTGCTGGCTTCTCGGAGATTGATTAACATGCGACAGCAGAGTAGAGAATGTATGACGCGCGTAGGGCTGAAAGATGGTCCTCAAGTCGGAAATTTCGGGGTTGCAGTACTTGATACAGAGGATGATAACTCACGCAGCAAGGAGACTGTTGTATTCAGGCTGAAGTATCGCGAGCAATTTGATCAGCCGAAAAGACAAATTATCGGGTGTCGCTAGCTTACCTCTCGAGCAAATATAAGAACCAGAACATGAGAATGCGTACAAGCGGCAAGGATCACAAAGAAGACGATCCCTATGAAGGATACGTATGAGTGCAAGGATATACTTGGACAACATCATCATTGCCATACCATCACGGAAAAGGACGATAAGAAGGTTGTTTGGTTTCAAGGAGGAGCGTCGTCTGGCTATGGTTGTTTGTCAGCGTTTGAGTAGATGAAAATGAATAGCGTAAGTGAGTTTACCGTAACTGACTGCCTTTTTTATAGTCATGACCACAATCACTGTGAAAATCAGCGGAGAGAGATGTCAGACAAGTCCCGAGTATCAAGCTGCCGTTCTTTTCACCCACACAACTCCAGGGCAAGTAAGCTTGCGAAGCTGACAAAAACGATTGGGGACCTGGCGATTGCATAACACCCGGGAATCTCATCGCTAGGCATGGCACCATCTAGTTAAATGAGTTTTTAGCTACCATCATCCAGCTCAGACAGAACCCAGACTCACGCTTCAGAGATCGGGTGGACAAATGAAGCACTGGTATATTGACGGCAATCCAGACCTACAACGGGTTAGTTCATTTTGATTTGGGTGCTATTTTGTCACGAGCCATCCAACGCATAATCCATATGGCCATGAGAGTGTATAGGACACGTCGCGAGCAATTGTAGATTGCATATGTCCGAATCACGAACATCACTGTTTTATAAAGATGAGTCACAACGAAAGAATGATGAACCGCTAGTACGCACGTTCTACAAGTGCCATCCCCGATCCCATGGTCCCTGTCACAAGTCAATATGCATTCACGAGCGAGCTGTTTCTTACTCACATGTTAATGCAACGGACATCCATTGACATGTCTGTTTGATTAAAGGAGAATATATCAAAGGTTATTAATTTCAAAGTGATTAAGGAGTTTGAGCAACACGTACATCAGGTGACATTTGGTTACCCAAAAAGTCTATTTAAAAATATTAGCCATTAGATTCAACATCTAGCATACAAACGGATTACGACTTACATACGATACCGAAAGTGGTATCAATAAAGGGCAAATATCGGGACAAAAAGTACACGTACTTCGTAAAGCCCCATTTGCTACCCCAGATATGTTTTACCTCGCGGTCGAAGAGAATTGTCCAGTCGTTGACCTGAAAGAGTGTCAATTTTGAGAAAAGGCAAAGATGTCATTACACACACCAGTAAAGTAGCAGCGACAACTACGGTCCATAAATTGTATTTTTAGGCAAACCAGTTTCTTGCTAGACCAAGTCACTCACCATGCGCATACTGAGTGAAAGGCTGTTAGTTGACACTCGCAACCTACACGACTCGCCGCGAAGCTATTGAACAAACTAACCCTTACCACCTGAAACCGGAACGCAGTGCCATGAAGATCTGTCATGGTGGTGTCACAGACGAGAGGATAGGGTGAGAGAGATGGGTAAACTTGAGCCTCGGGGCGCCAAATTATACCACTTTTTCTATGTCCATGGTTAGTGCATGAACGAAGCCGATCCGACTGAGTGAATAGCTGGCTTCCTGTACGTACTAAAGCACCCGAGGCTGTAAGCATGATCATCTCGGATGGTTCCTAGGCTAAAATCGCGTCCTAAGCCAGCTTTTAATGAACCGAGGGCTTGGAAGTCAAGCAGTGGGTCAGCGAGTCCCCCTGCGCGTTCTATAGTCAGGTGGTAGTACATAGCCCAGCTCCCAATCGGATGGTTTCCAGCCAACGTCGTTGGGCAGTAACATTGAGCAACAAAGACACTTTTTCACGCAAACGACCTATCACATAGCGCTCGTAGGAAGTAAGTAGTGGATAAAGCCCATTGTGATTATCTGAGCTAGGCGCCAGGTTACTGGTCAAGTTTAGGTCGAAGCGTCGTCTACGACAATTAAATAAAATCTATAGTCAGAGAAAGCTACGCACCGTCGCGCGTCATCACGCGTCATCGGGATTCGCTACGACGCGACCTCGTTTGGCCTTCACAAGCTGAGCCCTCACAACCGCTGCCTCGACACTTTTGCTTCTTTTTTCCCGCTCTTCTGTTCATTTGGGAAGGCGCACCGGATTTTCTTTGCATATCGATGCAGTGTGTCGTTCTGTATGGCATCGGCAGCGCGTAGTGCTTGATGCACGCAACACATCAAGGTCTTGGTCGAGTCATAGCTCCGCCAATCCCTTCGCCATATCCGCAACGCGTCCTCAAAGCCCGAGACGGCAACATGGTCCAAGG
>JAZHGK010005469.1:0-29147 GCA_037855215.1 Waitea zeae
ATTTCCTCCCTCTCCCCCAGCTTCACTGGCTCCGGTCCGAAAACCATTTCTCACCGACCGCCATCCGGTTACCCCACCATGTCCAACTCGTCGCGCTCGTCGTCTTACACATCTTCGAGCTCGGACGTTGTTTACGAGCCAATGATGCCGGACGGAATGTCGGCCTATCTATGGTTGACCTGGTACCACTCCTCCATCCCAGCTTTGCCAAAGCACTGGGTCCTGAGTGTTTCTTATGACGCGGAGGAGGACGCCTTTGGAACGATTTACCACCCGGTACGCGTTGTTCGCTTAGCCTCTCCTCAGGTCCTCGGACTGAATCCACCCAGACCTCCGACTCTCCCCTGGAACCAGATCATCACGAGCTCATCGTACGCAGGGGACTGCCGCTAGACGGCGCCTGCGAATTCGACGAGTTTGATTCACGCTTGTTCCTTGGCTTCATCGCCGACCACACCATTGAGGCGATGGAAATGTATGCCGAGACGGCGACGGAGCTGTTGAATGCGCGGAACCTCGGTATTGGAAAGCTCGCCCAGGACCCGCCCAACTGCCAGGACTGGTGTCTGGCCATCATACGGAGTCTCGAGGATGCTGGCTGCCTCGAGCACGGGACGTTGCAAAAGGCTGCACGGTGCCCCCGCTACGATTAGTTTTATTTTCCTGTCCAATCTTTCTATATTTCACCTGGGCTCTCATGTGTGTACAGTATCTTCAGTCTCATGGGGAACATGTTTTTTTGATGTTGTGCACAACAGTCACCCTCTTTCAATTTTTTATTTTATTTTTGGCTCCCGTGTCTTTCTATTTTCTTCGACCAACACGCTTGCCCAGCGTTCACCCCATATTTTTCGAAATCGACAGCCTCGTCCGAGATCATCTCCGCTATGACATCAGCATCGACCCAGTCCAGGTCCCCTTGCCGGTCCACCTCGGTTCCGCAGAGGAATTCATCCCGTGAGCCGATCGGCAGGTTTATCGGCCCCTCTCCTCCCAAGCCGAGGAGCCGAGCTGAGTAATACCCACCTTTTCATGGTCACCACCACCATCGCCGCGTACGAGCCTCCCACTGCTGCGAATTTCGATCACCAGGAGTGCGCATCTTTACAAGCAGAGGAACTAGACGTATTACAGGTACCTCATACCATCTTAGTCTCATGTTTGATTTACTGAAATGGCGATCCTATTCGAAGGCTATTTATCCTGATTTTATTTCCGCAGAATTAAAAGGCAGCAACACCCTCAAACTTGAGATCCCAGTCGAATTTAATGAACCTCGCCAAATTACGATTAGCAACGACGCCGGTTCGAAAAAGGTTGCGGAGGAGACCTTGAAGCTCGAGGCGTCTTTGACAAGCCTGCCGCCGGTGTTGCTCGAGATACTACTTCCACCAGACTATCCTCTACGTTCACCCCCGCTTCTCCACTCCGTTCATGCCACACATTCATGGATGTCAGCTAACAAAGCTCGCGACAAACTACTTTCGCTATGGCAGCCGGGGGAAACCGTTCTCTGCCGATGGGTAGAGGACCTGAATAGTGGGGACATCATAAACGAGATGGTCCGCGCAGATTGTGATCCATCCGCAATTTGGTGCGTCTAACGAAACCATGCACTTAGAAATAGGACGCTGACAGTCCGATCGACGGATCCTCAGTTTAAACCATCCTGCCCCTCAACTCCTGCTTCCTGTGCTCCAGAGTTATGACCGACTGGCGCAGTCCAACAAATTCTCTCAAATGACATACTCGTGCTCTGTGTGCCTCACGTCGGTGAAAGGAGCCCGCTGTATCCGGCTCTCTTGCTCCCACGTATTCTGCCGATCGTGCCTCGAGGACTATTGGTCATTGTTCATCAGGGAAGGCGACGTCTCACGAGTAGGATGTCCCGATCCAGCTTGCGTAAAGGAAAGCAGAGAGGCGACAGAGGAGGAGCTAAGACGAGTTGTCTCCGAAGAGGAGGTTGCCAGATGGAAGTGGCTGGCTGAGAAACGATCAATGGAAAAAGGTGAGCAATCACGTTAACCTTTACCTCTTTTTCGTTTGTCTGATAATCATAGATCCCACTATAATACATTGCCCTGTGCAAGTATGCCAAAGGCCCATTCCAGCGCCCAAAGGTGCTGCGCAGGATTCCAGTGGGTGGAGCCGACTTCGGTCATGCCAGTCGTGTGGTTACTCCTTCTGCGCTTACTGTCGGCGCACATGGTAAGCTTCTCCCTCGTCTATCACTTCTCTATGTCGCTCATCCCGAGTTCAGGCACGGGCCGATTTCTGAGTGCCCTCTGGCAGCTACGGATAGCTTCGTACAGGAGTACATGGACTTACCCGAGGGCTCCGCTGCCCGTCTGTTGCTCGAGAAGAGATACGGCAAGAGCAATCTTCAGAGACTTGCCGTGAAAGTTAAAGAAGACCTAGCGAACAAGGCGTGGATGGACGCGTCGACGCAGGCGTGTCCGATTTGCACAGTTCGTGTTCAAAAATCGACAGGCTGCAACCACGTATGTACCTTCTGCGTTATCAATTTCTTTTTGCCAAGTCTCGGACGGCTAATCGGGTTGCGTTGACCACCACAGATGACATGTTGGAAATGCGGCGGCCATTTCTGTTACCGATGCGGGGTCAAGCTCAACGGCGCCAATCCCTATCCTCACTTTTCTACGCCTGGATTGCCGTGCTTCAACCAGCTGTTTGACCAAATTCCTGACGACGATGGCTGGCAGCCGATGGCGGGTTTCGATCATCTGTGATGGGCGATGATGTTTTTTTTTTTTCTTCTCCTTCTTTTTTTTGGGTTATACTTCATATGACATAGGGGGTTATTCTCATCTGACCACGCACATTTGCGTCCGTAATACACACATTTGCACATCATTTCGGGACCACTAACCCCCTTTTGTGAGCTTGTGCTGTTAAAATTATCGGTGGAGAGAGATGGTCTCGACCTTTCGGCCGCGAGTGTTGCCGCTTGGGGGTGCCCATCGATTTGTCATCGGGCACGTATTCCCAGTTGCTAAGAATTCTTAGGCCGACGCTAGCCCTCATCATCACCGCGGCTGCCCCTTGCACACCCAGCGCTCCTTCTCTTCCTCCCAAACGTCGTTCCTCCGAACATCTTGGACGGCGACGGATACCTTTGCTTGTCAAATACCCTCACACACATACCCACCCATCGGCCAGTACCCAGCAATCAGCACCCAGAAAAAAATATATTAAACGCAACAGCTCGTCCACAAGCGCACTGAACTTGTTGTCTCACTTATTTCCCCACTCCACCTCACTCCCGAAAAAAAAAGCGCTCCGAGAGCTAGCGTGTCAGCGACATGGATGTTTATACGACCTCCTTCACCTACCCGCGTCGGAGCCGGCAGAGCCACGCGCATGATCTGCCCGGTGCAGGTGGTGCGCAAGGCGAGCACCCGTTCCCGACGAACGGCAACGCCGTCGCGACGGGAGACGGCGCCCAACTCACGCAGACGCCCGCAGACACCGAAGCGGTCCACAAGCTCGCAATGAACGTCATGAGCGTACACGGTTGCCACACCTCCATCACGGTCGCAAATGGCGGTCGCGGTTGGAACTTTCTCATGTCGGGCTCGTACCAACAGGTCATGCTCGGACGTGGCATGATCATGAAAGACTGCCCGTTCAAGGTGCGCTTCCTCTCACCCACGGTCTTCATATCCGCACTCACGCACAGTTTTCTCACCGCATACAGTCCCAAGTCTCCATTCGTGTCCCCCGCTCCGAGATCCTCGATACTTCCGCCACCAAGCCCGCGATTAAAGCCGAAGTTCGTCGTCGGCTGGACGAAATCGCCTCCCATACGGGCGCACACATCGCCGTCGTCAACTCCGCCTCCGCGCTCTCGTCCCGCACTCCGCCCGATGGCATCTCTTCCAGCGCCGGCTGGTCTGGCCTCGAAACAGAGCGGGTGTGCGAGCTCGTGATCACCGGGCATGTAGACGCCATTGAGATTGCTCGCGTAAGGTTGCTGGTCATGCTCGATGAGCTGGTACGTTGCCAAGCCCCTGTTTCTGGTTGACGTTTCACTGGCTGATGTTATGTGCAGAGCGGACTTCACGCGGAGGCCATTGAAATCGATCGCAAGCTGCACGCGATCATTGCCGGTCGGAAGCGCCACGTCTTGCAGTCCATTCAAGAGGAGACCGCCACAAATATTTATTTCCCTTCGCCCCTGCAAGGCTTAGTTGGCCCCGATGTTCCACCGACTGCCGCAGCGCCAACCGTGGCTGGTGCACCACCCAAGATCAACTGTAACGTCATCTGGATCGCGGGTGAATTTTTCGGCGTCCAACGTGCCAGAGACATGTTGATCCAGGTTTCCGTGACCAAGGTTAGCGCTTAAAAGATTTTCTTGGGAGCAGTATGTATTCTGACAAATTTGAAATCAGAGCAAGTCTGTCGTCTCGCGTGATTCCGCCATTCTACCTCGGAAGTTGGACTGGATGGTCACAGACCGTGCTGACGATCTCAAGGCGATTATGCATGACAACGCCACATTCATTCAGTTCCCGCCCCTTGGTAGCTCTGCAAGTTTGATAACAGTTTTTGGCGACCACCGTGTGAACATCCAACGCACCATTCGTTCTATAATGCAGCTCGTATGTCTACCACTCTGTTATTTAAAGACAGTTCCTACATTTTCTACTTACAGGCGTGTCAATACTACGTTGCATCCTTTTGGCTCCTCCCCGTGCAATTCAACGTCCTCATGCCGTCTCCCCCGTTGAATGCAGGCCAAGTCGCCGCGATCATCCAACAAATCTCGTCTGCCACTGGCGCAGAGGTTGTCTCCAAGGGAATGTGTTTTGAAGTACACGGCCTCGAGTCCGAAGTCCGCGCGGCCGTATTGATGATTCTCGACCTCGACATCGTCAAAACCTACCATCACGAGATCCGCTTCCAGATTGAACTCGCGAGCGAGCACCGTGATTTCATCAGCGGAAAGAAGAACGGCAAGATCAATAAGATCATGCAGACGACTGGCATCAAGATCAAGTTTGAGACTTTCAACGACCAGAACTTCCTCATCGACATCTCGGGTAGCGATGGATCGGTACTGGCTGGACTCGGTCTGTTGCAGGAAGAGTTACCTGCGGAGCTGTCTTTCCATGTTCCCGAAGGGTATCACAAGCGCATCATCGGCGTTGGAGGAAAGAGCATTCAAAGGATCATGAAGAAGTACGGCGTGTATGTCAAGTTCTCGAACGCAGAAGAGTTTGCAGCCCTGGGCGGGTATAACGATAATGAGGATAACGTTGTTGCGCGTACCCCAGCGAAGAACGCGATCAACTTGGAAAACTTGAAGGCAGCGGTGATGGACATGGTTAATCAGAAGGTACGCAGATTACTCAAATTTACCCAAACATTAGCTGACATTGGCCTATACAGGATAAGGACTATATTAATGAATCAGTCTCTATTCCCCGTCGGTACCATCGCACTTTGTTAGGAGAAAAGGCTATCTTTATCCATGACATCGAAGCGAAGACGAACTCAAGGGTCCGCTTCCCCGACAAGGAGTTGGCCTCGGACGTGATTAGTATCTTTGGTCCCGAAAGTCAAGTCCAAATAGCAGCTACGATGCTCCTAGTAAGCTTTCTTTCATTAAAACGAAGATCAATTCTCTTATATTTTACATAGGATCATGTTCCATTTGAAGCTGACATGTCTGTTCCGCCTCATGTTGATCTCCCTCATTTGTGCACCTCTCCGGACTTCGCCGCCTTCGTTGAACGCACTAAGCGCGAATACCAAGTTGTCATCTCTCCGAACATGAAACCTGCGGTGGCACCTTCTCAACCCGGCTCTGACATCGGACCAAGCGAATGCACTTTCAAATTCCGTTGCCAACGCAGTAATACCGATGCACTTGTGACTGCGAGAGAGATGCTTGAACAGTTCTTGCTTGACCATAATTTCCATGTCTACCCTTCGCCCACGGCCCACACTCACAAACGTGGCGACTCCTTTACCTCCGCTTTCCCGCATTTCAATAGCAAGCTCCTCGCAACGATGCGCACACGCGGTACGGGTATGTCTCACAACGTTCATAACAATTAGTAGACTAAATTCACATTCTGTTCATTAGAATCCGCGGATCTCGGTCGTCCTTCTGCCTCCGTCGTAGATAGGAGGCTTCGAATGGCCAGCTCCACACCGGATGTGAAAGCGCTGTTTAACGGAACGCCTTCATACATCTATAATAAGCTGGAGGAGCCCGTTGAGGCTGTTGAGGAGCTTGACTCCCCTGCTTACGGAGCTGATGAAGCTGATGGTCATTGGACACCCCTTCCACCACCACCCATTGTACGTTGCCATCAGCATCGCGTCCTTATTCAGATCCATAATTATACATCTATAGGGGTCCGGTTACTTGCACCACCGCAGTCGGCACAGCGAAGACGCCATCAAGCGGGGCTCTGACTCCCTGCTCGAATCGAAGTTACGGGACACCCTCTCACATCCGCGTTCGATCTCGAACCGTGCACAATCGCTTGACCTTACGCATTCGCTTAGTCGCATCACCGAAGGCTCTGCTGCCGCACGCAGCGCAAGCGGTGGCAGTGACTCACCAACTGAGACGGAGTTCACGGCAACGTCAAACAGTCCCAGCTCGGGCACGACACCGCTCTTCCCGAGTGTATATCCGAACGCGCCTGTTTCTAACCGCGGATCGGGTGCACCAGGTACTCCACAGTCGATGCGCCGCGGGCCAACACTTGACGAGGAGGTGCAGGAGGTCTCGCGAGTCATCTCTAACCTCGGTTTGTAAGCAACGGCATGTTCTGCGCAACAGAAGCAACCTCCGAATTACGCGGACGAAATGAACCACAAAATTAAATTCCACTCGTTGTACGAATAACGCTTCTAGACATCCAGCTACGTTTGTCTGCCTTCTCTTACCTCATTGTGTCCCTTTGAAAGCCTGTGCCCACTGGCTGTGGCCGAGCCTGTTCCTTCGCATCTTGTACATCCATCTGCATAAAGTTGCTTGTCTCCCAAATTATCTGCACATTGTACTTGACAAAATAAGCATCATTACCACTCCTCTCTTGCTACTTAAAGTACCTAACGTCCTTCAGTCGACAATCCATGGCACTTCAAATACAACAAAGTCCAAGAACTCCTGCTCCATAAGACTTTGGTACTCGCCCGCGATCTCTTCGTTCCCTCCTTTTGATTTGGACTTCGACCGGTTAGACCGTGGTGCGAGGTACGCGAACTGAGTTGTAAGAATAGAGAGCGCTTTTTTGGAGCCCTTTGGTTCAGGCTGTAGGATTTCATGGCGATATCAATTGACCTGGCTTACAATAGACAACAAAGAAAACCTGACGAACCTTGATAGCAAGTCCGAGATAGTTTGCAGGTAAACCGTAGCGTAGTACACTTTCGACAAACAGTCGGACAATCTTGATATGAACCAAGATCTGGAACGCCTCAGAGAAGTTGGTTCGTGACACGCGAAGCAATTCGGTCTTCATTCACGGAACGTCAGTAAGAAATCGTCACAATACACTGCAAAGAGACGAACCCAAAGTTCTTTTTCAGTCGTGTCAGCATTGGACAACTCCTGCTCCTGCTTGTGCAAGTTATCTTCTGCGTAGACGAAGTCGCGAAGGATAAACCTATGAATTATATGAGCGTAGCACCATAGCAAAAGGGGGGAGCGGAAGTACTTGTTTTCCCTGCATTTTTGCAAGAACTCGTCATGGACACGTCGGAATATCACGACTGCAAACAACGTAAATTCGTCGTCGGCTGCGATCTGCCTTTAAAAAAAGGTTGTGAGAGTTTGCTAAACTCTGTCTTGTGTTTCCACCTACTGAGAGGAGCGTGGCACGACCATGCTTGTCAATCTCTCATACTTGGATTGCCATTCCTTGACAAGATTTCTGATACGTGGTCAGTATATGCACGAAGCAAGTCTACACAGCGCTCACTTTGGAACAGCAACAAGCACTGTCTCCAAATATTCAGAGTCTTGGACAAAGTGTTCCTTCTTTACTATGTCGTTTAATGATTTGACCGAAAGATTACCGCTGGAAGGGGTTTTAGTGGAAAACCAGCTGACTATTGGTTTGCTCACGTTTTCTTGCGTTGCATCTGAACCAAAGAGCCTTTTGCGGCATTGTAGCTGTTTAGCTTTGACTTCATGACGTTATCGATTGAAGTGAATTCCTATAGTTGATATCGTTTTGTGTTAGGTCAAAGACTGTTAGGGATCAGTGGAGGTGCTAACCTTCACGAGAGCATCCAAAGTCTCTCTTAAGCCTCTCTGTAAGCCATAGCGACCCTCGTTCCACCTCCATCCTGACAGAATGTATTCGTCTACTGTTCTCTCGTTGACGCGAATATGCTGGCTGAGTTTCTCCGGATCGCCATTTAAAAGGTTACGAAGTGTGTCAACAATCTTGGCAACAACACTTGTCGCCGCACTTTCTTGCTTTGGAAGCTCCTCCGACAGAGATATGAGCAGGTCCAATGTGCCAGTCTACAAGTAATTTAGGGTCAGCCCGATGTGTGGTGAGTGGCAAAAGTCACTGCACGCGGACCTTGAAGGCCGGAATAGGCAAAGATGAGATGTTGCTGCGAGGGAACGTGCGCGACTGTTGTGTTAGTTTGTTGGCAAGCTCTTCGTGTACGTTCTCAGCGTCTCCGTCGTTGGGAACGGCGATGAGCCAAGTGCTTTGATCGGAGGGCATAGCGAGCAAACGGAGGAGGGGAGCAACGATGAAGTCAACGACCCGGGGCACTCGCACCCAGCCCCTCTCTCTCTAGATCCGGCGCTTGCTCCCGAACCATGTCACCTCTCCTCCGCACGATCGCGAAAGCGGCTAGCCAAACGTTAGGCGCTTCAGCAAGACGCTCGATGACGACTGCACCCCTTCTGGTGTCTCCTAAAGATGTGCAGGGCCCATCTACATCAAGAGTGTTTCTGGACGCTAGTTGGCACATGCCTGGTGCGCCCCGCAACGCGCGCAAGGAGTTCGATAGCCGTCGGATACTCGGTGCGCGTTTCCTCGACCTTGATGAAGTAGCAAGCGGCCACGAGCTTGGGTTGAAGCATATGATGCCGACCGGGGAGGTTTTCGCTCGCGCATGTGGTACGGCCTTTCTGCTCGCGCCTTTAACCAACCTTAGATGAATGAAACTGAAACAGAGAACTTGGGCATCGAACGCGACTCGCATGTGGTGATGTCAGCCCTTAATTCTATTTATACATTTTTTGCAGCTAACGAGATACTGCTCAGCTACGACACACATGGGATCTTCTCCTCGCCTAGGGCTCTCTTCATGTTTAGAGCATTTGGGCATACAAACTCCAGCGTGCTGAATGGAGGATTGTTGAGATGGATAGCAGAAGGCTATTCTGTCGATGAAAGTGCTCCAGCTGGCATTAAGCCGACGCAATATGCTCCTCCAACGATGGATCCCGACGTTATCAGAGGTGAGATTTTTGGTTCAAGGCCCGATAGTTGCTCATTCAAGTATTTCCAGATTATGAGCAAATAGTAGAAAATTCAAAGAATAGCCCGTCTGGAGATGGCAATTCTGAGCTTGTGATCGATGCTCGCTCTAAGGGAAGGTATGTTGGTATGCCATCGGTATCAGCTCATCGGTCTTAGTATACTTTTAGGTGGTTAGGCACAGATTCGGAGCCACGACCTGGCTTATCGTCAGGCCACATCCCACACTCTTTTTCAGTTCCTTTCACCCAGTTCGTAAAATCTAACGACGTGCCCGGTTCCTCTGATAAGTATACGACCCTACGTACTCCAGAGGAATTAGAACGGGAGGTCGGCGACGTCCTTGGTCCTGAATTCACTCGCCAAATTCACGCCGGGGAGCGAACCATCGTCACCAGCTGCGGTAGCGGAATGACTGCCGGAGTTCTTTGGCTTGGCTTGAAGACTATGGGGATTGAGAAGATTGGGCTATATGATGAGGTATGTGCACGTAAAAACTGCACCTGGTTTCTGTTGCTAATAGGGACAAAGTCTTGGACAGGATATGCCATGCGGAAGGGCAGCGTTATTGAAAAAGCGACTACTAACTGAACCGTGTATAAGCTATTCAAATAGAAAAACGCTCTTTGCAAATCATCCCAATACTACCCCACAGCTGATGAGATTTCGTCCACCTTGACCGCATGCTACGCCACAAGTCCCAGACTCGAAAACGGAGTAAACAACGCGTCGAACTATACAACTTGCTTGGCTTGTCACTCCTGGTGTGGAGTATCGGATCGGTTGTGTCGATGTTAGTCAGTACTTTTTAGTCTCCGTGCCACCACACTACCGAACAGAAATTGTGCTTACTACATAGACAGGAATTCTGCGTACCAAGGACGGTTTCTTTAGACAAGAAATTCCCCGGGAATTGATAGGTTAGGCTTTTAACCGCTCTTCAGGGTTTACACGCCCCCCCCATCCCCCGCAGTCTCAAACTCCACCACCGCTGATGGCGCCCATAAAACATGCATCATATTGCCCAAAGATAAGGAAACGTGCGAATAAGGTTACATTTGTTGTGCTCGATAAATATGGTATGTCGTACACCTCTGGATGGCGATCTCCTTTTAGACCCGTCAATTGTTTCTAATTCTCTCTGTTAGCTATGCCAGTCCAATAGTCTGGGTCATCGCTAGAAATGGGGGTGAGTGTCGATGGACTACCCCCGAAACGCGTCCCGGTCGGCCATTGTACTGGACGAGCGCTCTCCTTCGGCTACCATTACGCAAGAGTGTCACCTGCCACCTGATTGGTTACGTTCGAGTCAGACGCGTTACGAGAGCGTGTACCCTCTCCGTACTCACCCTTCCTGTACGAGAGCGTTGTAGTGCTGCTTTGATATTTCCTGCAACAATTTTTGCTGAGCGCCGATCACAGCGTTGCGAACGTCACGCGATGATTTGATCTCGACTTCACAAGCAAAGACCATGTCGCTGTTTGCGACTTGAACGATATCGTAATCTGTTTGAATGCGTGCATAAGTTTTTGCAGAAGCGATGTCCGTTGACCCATACACACCGTCTTCCTCATCGTAGATTGGCACGGGCGCCACTTCTTGACGGTCGACGACCTCCCAAGGCGTCTCTCCTTTACGCTGAAGGGTCTTTCGCATAAGCCCTGATGGCAGAAGCATGACAAGTAGCACACAGCAGTTGAGGGGTGGGTGAATCAGCAGTAGTACAGTTTGCGTCGACCAGGCCCTGGACAATTTATCATACTCCGACCAGTCCCAGTCCCCCTTCCCGGACAGAACGCTGCCGTAGATCCGCGTAACGCAAACGCGTAGGGAGCGCTCCGGGTATGTATTGTATGCGCTGACACACCGGGTATGACTCACACAAGGCTCCGTGATTCCCTGCCTCTCGGGTGGGGTCCTTCGTCCTCACTTCCGACGGCTTTCCACAAGCACGGGACGGCTTCTAAACTTAGGGGGCTTCCTTTGCACAAGACGCCTTCGTGGGGCTTTTCATCTCTCCAAGCGCAAGCCTCGAAAATACACAAAACCTGCCCTCGAAAAATAGGCATGCGTGGGTGTTAGAAATTAGTGCGGATCACCCCCCACCAATCATTCCGAGAGGTTGCCCTGACTCGTTGGGGTGTTCACCGCACCAGCGCAGCCTATCACATCCAACTCACTTATTCTCACACTAATAATCAACGATCAACTTTTGGAGACATATCACCACGACGCAGCTGCATCAACCTTGCTTACTGGTTTCGACGATCGACGATTTCGGCCGGACGTATCAACCGTACTTGTTATGATTACAGACCCTATTGTACATTCAAAGTTATTAGCGGCGTGTCCAATAGACAAACCATTTGACAAATGACAGTAGAAACGAAAAAACACTAGCCTCAACCCTGGTGCGGACTAGAGCCCAACGAACACTGTACTTACAAACCCATGTAAGTATACATGCATTGTGTGGGATTCGATTCTGGCTTCTTTCAATCTAAGGTCTGGTCACGGAAGAACCATGCTGCCGATCGACTGCAAAAATTAGCATAAAGTAAAGTATTACAAAGGATTTGATCGAATAAGGCCGTATCTAGTGAGTGCTCAGAATTGACGGCAGTCACATGGACGTGGTCTTTTGGTCAAAAAGCAAATCGGTCAATTCAAGCTTAGTATTGAATAAATACCAAGTCCTGCAAGTAACAAGACCATCAGTCGCTCATAGCCTTTATCATCTCAACTATACCATATCACTTGAAAGCCACTCTGGGCACAACTCCAGCGCATGTGCTTCGTAGTTTTGAACAACGACTCCCAACTTCTGGTATATATGCGGGCCTAAACATACACGGGTTTCCCCAACAACTAGACAAGAGTGACGATTCCCGCGATAAAAAGTGCAAGCAGGCCGCCCACGTGCGAGAAGTTCATTGAAGCTGCACCATTGCCGCCGGACCCTGTTGCTGAGGGCGAGGGCGTTGCTGACTTGGAGCCAGATGGCGCTGTTGATGAAGCCGATGCGCCAGAGGATGTGGCAGAGTTTGCGCCGGTTATCGTCTGAGATGCGGACGGTACTTGAGTAGCGTTCTTGCAATTCAGGCTCGACGCGGAAGGTGTCTCTGCGTTGCTTGACAAAGTCAAATCCGCACACTGTTGTGGGAACATCAGAAACTTGGAAGGTCGGCAAATTCACAAAGAAGGCTTACGTACCTGGTAAAGATTGCCGTCTCCACCGTTAAATACGAGTTGAAGAGTGACGTTGGCTCCATCCTTTACGTTGCTCAAGCCAAGGGCTTGAATATCAACAGGAAGGCAGTATACACCCTCGCCCCGTTGCTTGCTAAAGGGTACTGCGAGTACTTGTTGACCAGAAATATTGAAATCAGCAAAGGACTGGGGGTCCGATGAAGTGGAAAGTAGTGCGCCAACTGAGCAGACATCAGCGTTAGGACGAACTCAAGAGCTAGGCTTGTAATAGTGCCACTCACTGGCCCAATCTTCGTGCTCTGAGTTGAGTGCAATTACACCCCCAGTTAAGGGGAAGGATGTGCGGCTGCCGACGGACTTGTAACCATCACAAAAGTTGGGCTCGTCTATTTACAGCAGGTTTGCATAAGGTCAAGCAGTAGGAAAGAATTGACTGAGACTCGCCATCCTCCACAAATTTGCCACGTGGTGCTGGGTACTGGAGTTGGAAGTGTGCTTGAGCTGTCGTAAAGAAAGCTGCAGTAGCAATGGCGACGACAGAGGTACGCATTGTGACGGGTAGAAAGGCTTTTGTGAGATTGTACAAAAGCGAAAAGAAGAGTTTTGTGGGTTGAGCAAGACATTTCCGTTGAGTGCAACTTATATGTAAGTAGGATGTCGACGAGAAAAAGTTTTTTTAACAGAGGACCCGCATCTTTGTTGCCTCTATCCGCGATAGAACAGTTCCCACGACCTCGCCAGCGTCGATTGTGTTGTGATCGGTTACAAAGAGCAAAAATAGCACAGTCACCCGGCGCTATAACATAATAACCAGCGCATCTGGAATCAATGCTTTCGTCGGCGTAACACAGAAAATAGGGGTTCTCGAAACACCGTACACGCGTGCTAGTTTGGGAGGAAGGGGAGAAACAGCCCAGTCAAATTCGTGGACCTTGTCCGTGGCTCCGCTCTAAGGAACGTGGCTAGTATGCATGTAAGAAGTGGCTTCCAAAAAAAGATATGCGCCTTTGATACATCCACTTGACCAGTTGTTGAAGCAGCGCACAACTTCAGACGTGCCCTGAAGGAAGCAGGTGCCACGAAGAGGGGAAAACAGCATCCACAGAGGTGATACTGCTCCGACGATACAAATGGCTAAACAGTTGCCAAGAGCGTCTTCCCACCAGAGCTGGAAGGCAGGCAAGTGTGACTGAGGCAAGGAGAGCAGGAGATGGTGTGGAGGAAACGAGAGAAGACGGACTAGGGTGTACCTGAGCTTGAGGCAATTGTGCCAAGTGAGCGCTTTTTGCCAAGCATTATTTAAATGTGTTTATGAGCATTTACACATTATAGCAGCGTCTTTTTTTTATTCTAGTTGCCCAGTCAATCAAATTCGAACTTACCTACTACCTTTGCTTGAGACAGTTGGTTTACTCTCCAGCAGTTCCGAAATAAAATTGCATCAGAATCGTGATAACATACAACATCCACACGTATATGTATCATCACCCAGTAAGGCATGCACGAAGAGGTGCACCAGGCAGAACTACGCGAATACACTAAAATTTGCATGCATGCGGTAATTTTAAAGCATCGATGCGAGGGTGCCAACAAACCCGAGAACGGCAACGAAGCTGACCGTTGAGCGGATGGCTGAGTTGTTGCCAGTGGGTGAACTTGACGGGGCCGATGCGGACGGAGAGGTGCTTGAAGAGTTGGTGCATATATCTTTTGGCACGCTGGCGCTGGTACGGAGGACTACATCGGCACACTGATTTTGTTATTAGAATCAAATCAGGAATGACTAAAAAAAAAGCCTTTGCTCACTTGGTATAGGTTTCCGTCACCACCTTGATAAACAATCTGGATAGTAGCATTGGCACCATCCTTGATGCCGTCAATCTTCACATTAGTCAAATTGACGGGTGCACAGTAGGTGCCGTTGTTCGCAACCCTGCGGTACTCCAAAATGATTTGATCGCCACCAGAAGAGTTCTGTTGGTGCTCAACTTAGAGACGACCAATGAATAGAAAGCTCGACCTTCCACATACCTTAAAGTCACCAAAGTCGTTGGCCTCGGTGACCAAGGAGATGATAGCGCCAACTGTGGCACAGATAAGACGAGAGTACGCCGGAAATGAGGAAACTTAGTCTACCATTGTAGTCTTTATGACCCGACTTCAGAGCGATGAAACCAGAGCCGTCAAGCGGGAAGTCCGTTCGGTTAGTCGTCGCTTCAGTGTAGCTATCTGAGAGAGGGTACAAGTTAGTACGCGAATCCACACGGGCATATACACTAAATGGACGTACCACAGAAGTTGATCTCATTAGCGGCATTGAAGGGACCGCGAGGCCCTGGCCATTGCAGTTGGAAATGGGCTTGTGCGGTAGCGGCGAAGGAGGCGGCGACAAGGGCAAAAGACGTGAAGGAGCGCATGGCGAAGTCGTGGGGCGTGTAACAGATGGGTAAGGGAGCAGGACACAGACACCAAATGTGATGTTCAACTGGGCAAGTTGCAACCTTTTTATGGTTGACGCTGTGCCCCTGAGCCTCGAGCCTAAGGTCGTCCTTGAGACTTGGAGAAGGTGGCGCAAAGTGAATGTGAAAAAAGTTTTTTATCCTCTTTTTTTTGCCAAGCTTTTTTCTGTTGCGCTTTCATGAATACCAAACCCCCCGACGTGCAAATTTGTTACGCGGGTTAACAAGTGCTGCTGGGCGTAAATGGGCTTGAACTTTTCCAAGGATATGTCGGGAACGACCCGGTTGTTCTGCCGAATTCGCGGCGGCCAAGGCCAGGCTTTAGTGCATTGAAAACCCCAGTTTTCACGCGTGTTAATGTTACGTTGAATTGGAATCAAATTGGAAGTTTTGGTGGTGTCGATTGAAACGTATCTCAATCCGCCCGCGAGTGTGTGCAAAGAGGGAAGGGAAACCGATATGCAATTCACGGCCGGGAGACGCCTTTCGTCGATCATATAACCTTCTGTTGGCGACTGAAGGTGGATGCTAAAGAAAATTGCGTCGACTCAAACTGAAGAGTGTTTGCTTCCAAAGACTAGTACTGAGAGATCAAACATTTGATAGGTTTATGACTCTATATGCATGTAGATGTAACGATACAATGAAATTTTATACGACTTGGGTTTGCGTGACTGTGGTACTATAGCAGATTGAATGTGTTAGGCGCTCTCGAGCTCGAATTGTCTAGCCCCTTGCTGACAAGACAGAATGAAATAGTGATATTGATCGGAAGTGTGCAGTCATCATAAACGCTTTAATCGCACGTAAAGCGTCATCCGCAGAGTTGGCATCAAGAACAGCCAGAAAGGAGAGCTAGCAATGTCAGCTAAAGAGGTCAGCTACTTGACGGTGACAAGTAACTCGGACGAGTGCCGGGCCGACTAAGGCCCAGCTCAAGAGCCCAAAAGTGGGCGAACCACGGCCAATCACGCAATCCCAAGCCTCGCAATTGGCGTCTTCATTGCGCCACCAGCACCCACAGCACCCACTCTTCGACCGGCAACCATACTCTCAACCCTCGCGGTTTCTCTTGATACCATGCTCCGTGTTTTGGCCTCTCGTACGGTCCTTAAAGCTGCTATGACGGCGGCTCGTCCTCGCATAATTTCGACAAATATGCCTGGTCTTGTAGCCATTCGATACAACTCATCGCAGCCGTCACACGCAGAACGCCGCAAAGCGGCGCAAGAGGTACAAGACGAGTTACAAAAGGACTGGCGGGCACCTGTCATCACCTACGAGGAGCTGAAGCCGCGCACGCAATCTCCAAGTGCAGTGAGTAGCATCACTCAGTGGGTGCAACCTAATTGCTCATAGTCGAGCATCATCCAGGATGCATATATTATAGATGTCCGGGAGCCTGACGAAGTGCTGCAAGGATCCATTCCATCTGCCGTCAACCTTCCGCTGTCTGGCATTGCGGACTCTCTTCACTTGAACCCTGCAGACTTCAAGGCCAAGCATGGGTTTGAAAAACCCAAGCGTGATCAGGAAATCATTTTTTACTGCCGTAGTGGAAAGCGGAGTTCATCTGCTAGCGATATCGCAAGGAGGAATGGGTATACAAAGTGAGCACGACATCACTCTTCATGCTAACGTAAGTATTCTAACCTCACTTAGCATCATCAATTATGAGGGCTCGTGGTTAGATTGGGTGAAGAAGGAAGGGCCACAGCCCTGAAAATTTATTTAAACTTTACTTTGCCATACCTTGTATTAATGTAACAGACTCTAGCTATGAAATCGTACACTCGGCGGTGCAGAGACCTGCTTGAGGGCAGAGATAAGTCGTAGTACGTACTCGATAAAGACGCGATCTGCGCCGACGGTCACGGACTCACCGGCGATCATTCAAATATGTATTCAGCTGTCATGAGCTCACGCGCTCACGATCGCCCACGACCCCGTTTGCAACTTCCGCGAGCTGTCATTCCGAGCGTGTATGGACGGCGAGTGATGCACACCCCTCTTGCCCTCTCGCACTACCACCGAAGTGGTTGGGACACACCAACTTCGTTTCTTGAAAAGCCAATCCTCTGCAAGGCCTGGTCATCGTCTTTCTCAGCATCATGCCCGTTGAATCGCAGCCAACAGCGACGAAAGCCAATGTCGTTATTGTTGGGGGAGGAATTGCAGGCACAACAATCGCACGCGAACTTTCGGCGAAACTGGACTCCACCAAGCACAACCTCATCCTTGTAACGCCTCGACCGTTCAGTGTTTTCTTGCCAGCTCTCGTCCGGGCTGTTGTCACTGCTGAAGGCGATTATGGTACTTTGGACAAGGGGGCTCTCGTTCCGTTCGGTATGCTCTGCTGTTTGTAATTCGCTTCGAATGCGCTCATTTCCTGTTTCTCTCAGACCGTTTGTTTCATAATGGAGCTGGAACTGTGAAAGTCGGTGTAGTATCAGCAGTCGAAGCTGACCCATCAGGCAATTCTGGAGCCGTAGTTCTTGAGGACGGAGAACACATTGACTACAAAGTCCTCGTGCTTGCCACCGGAACAGAATGGGCGAACCCTATCAACATTCCGAACACTGAACAAGAGGCGTATGTGTATCTCGAAGCATGGAGGGAGAGATTTCGAACAGCCAAACATGTCGTCATTGTTGGCGGCGGCGCTGTCGGCATAGGTGTGCAACAATTTTGGTTTGTATTTTGCCTACAAACTCACAAAGAAACCAGAGATTGCTGGCGAACTCAAAGACCTGTATCCCGTAAGTACAAATTTTCTCAAGACCTATTCGATCTTACGCTTTACATAGGAAAAACCTGTTTCTTTGGTCCATGGCTCATCGGGTCTTCTCAACAGCATCTATCCAGACTCTTTTCGGACGCGTTTTGTTGGAGATCTTACAGCTCGCGGCGTGGAAGTCGTTCTCGATGACCGCGTAGAGGACATCCCTCAAAACGGAGAGACGCCCAATGGTATCACCACACGCAAAGGAAAATACATTAACTCTGACCTGCTCATTTATACTGGTGGCGGGAAGCCGAACACAACCTTTGCCAAGAATTCTGCGCTCCAGCTCACAGAGAAGGGTCATATATGCGTTGAACCAACACTGCTTGCCAAGGGCACTCGCAACGTATTTGTCGCGGGCGACATCATCGACTGGAACGAGCAAAAACAGTCTGCAAAGATTGCTGGGCATGCCAGCGTGGTTGTTCCCAATGTGCTGAATGTAATCAACGGCAAAGAGGCTGTTACAACATATTCCGGTGCCAGCGAGCTTATCGCTGTCACCAACGGCAAGGTCAGTTCACAGTGGTACTATCATACCACCTTAATAATTAATTAACTTCTTTAAACAGAAAGGCGGAGCTGCGTACTTTGGAGCTGCCTTCGGTCTACAGCTTGGAGGTTGGTTCGTACGGATTGTCAAGAGAGACCTTTTTGTTGGACTATATCGCAGAGGCATTGGGTATTAGCTTATGCGTTAAATGTATATTTAAAGACACGAAGCGAAGCAAGAGCTGTTACAAAGTGACGTCAGCTGCTAGTCTTATCGCGCACGGCTTCGTGATGGATTTAAGACGAGATGCTTATCAACGGTTGTCATCCACCCACACCTTCATTGTAAGTATACTTATCGTTTATTCCTCAAGACGAATACTTGTCAAGACTGCATCAAGGGTGAATGAAGCTGTCCTATGCCAGTCTTTGCACAAATAATTAACTGAAAACGTCATTAGGTGTCCGCCACGAGGGTATACCTGAAGGTACGGCTTGAAGTAGCCATTGCTTCCTTCCTCTAAATCTAATGCTAATCATAAAAAAAAATCAGGAAATATCACGACAATCGGCGGGGTGCAGTGCTATGTTGCAACTCCTCAAGGGATATATGCGCGTCATGTTGCAATTCTGTTTCTACCGGACGCTTTTGGGATGCAGCTAGAGAATAGTCAGGTACTGTCATGATTGTGTCACATTGATCAGACTGTCTATCTAGTCTGCCGATTGATAACAAGAATTAAACACACAGTTGTTAGCAGATGATTTTGCCAAAAATGGATTCAAGGTGTGCTTCCACACGCGGAATTCGCTATAACCGTAATCGATTTGACATATTACCAGACTGTTCTCGTCGACATTTTTGAGGGCGATCCCGTTCCTATCAATCTCATGGATGCTAATGTAAGTAGCTTTACTTCAATCCTTATATTACTGTTTTGTACCTGACTTACTTAAAAGGCAGCACCACCAAGTTTTGATCTCCAGGCTTGGTTTTCACGCCATTCATATGAGGCGGTTTGTAATCTTATAAATAGGGTTGTACTTAAACTCAAGGAAGATGGTATCACTACTTTGGGAGCCACCGGGTAAGCGAGCACTTTTGTTGACGCATTCAAGCATATATTGACTATGAAATGTTTTAGGTACTGCTTCGGAGGACGATATGTGCTGGATTTAGCTATCGACAACGTAATCTGCGCTGCTTCTGTCGCTCACCCGTCGCTTCTCGAAATTCCTACTGTTTTCGAGGTGATAAACTTCCCTTTCGTGATACGTGTGCTAGGTGATCCAGGGCTAATTTTTAAATTTGTATTCATCAGAAACTTCTCGCATCATCAAGATGTTCCCTACTTTTTAACACCTGTGAAATAGACCAGCAATTCCCAATCGAAACTCAAAAACTAGCTGATGAGTATTTAGGCAACAACTCATACACGCCTGGATATGAAAGAACATATTGGGAGGGTTGCACCCACGGTTTTGCTGTTCGAGGAGACATGGTCAGTTCGTGACTTCGTCCTAAATATTTGTCACTAAAATGGTAGTGGTATCTACAGAGTAACCCAAAGATCAAGGCAGGGAAGGAAGGCGCGTTCGTGGCCTCCGTGAGGTTATTCCACCAGAAGTTATGATCGCTAGGCTTCAATCCATTTTTTAGTTGGTTCCTTGCTTGTAACTCTCACAATTTCTCAAATCTTCTCAGTTATGACAATCAATTAACGTGACTTGAGTAAAACTTTGAAGACCTATAACAGATACCAAAAGCTGATGGGCCTGTTGATGCTACTAAGCCTGAATTCAAGCTCAACCTCCCAAGGATATATACGAATGCCAGCAGGGATGACTCTTGAGCGCTCGAACAATAGCTAATAGGTTTATGAGCTGAAAACAATGTGCTTAACTGGTATGCAATAAGGTGTAAGCATGTAAGGTGGTTCCAAAAAGAACGAATTGATGCACGGGCCGAGCAATGAGTACAGGAGAGGAGGGAGGAGCGGCGGGGACGAGTAGTAGCGTGTGAGACACGACTCGCGGCATGGCGAATTTCAGTAGACTTGTGTTGACTGTTAACTCCCCAGTCTCGCTTGTAAATTAAGAGAAATGCTCCGTCAAAATATTCCTCGGCTTCTTGTACATCGTGCTTTTGTATTAAATCCGCACACAAACTTGTTGAGACCAGCAAGGACTCTGCCTATAACACGACATGTCTTTCCTCGACATTTCGGCGGTGCACCTCCCAGTGCATCCTCCGGCTCGGCTAGGTTCGGATGCTTTTTGTGGCGACATATTCACATCCTCACCAAGAAACTTCTGCGGCTATGCTTGCATTAAAACAGCTTGGTAGATATGGAAACTTATCAGAAAATCTCAGATGAGACTATGGAAGCCCTGTTTGAACGGTTGGAGGAGGCATTGGACAGCAACCATAATCCAGGTTTCGAGGTTGAATACAGCGTAAGTAGCGCTTACACACTATGCAGATTCTATACATTGACTCACTGCGATATACAGAGTGGCGTACTTACACTTAACATGAGAGAAAGTGGCACATACGTAATCAACAAGCAACCACCTAACAAACAAATATGGCTCTCCTCACCAATAAGGCACGATTCCTTCTGTCCCGACGTTCTATTTTGCACTCATGCCGCTCCAGTGGACCAAAACGGTACGACTATGATATCGTGCGAGAAGATTGGGTGTATTCAAGAGACGGAACAACCCTTCGTGGACTATTGGAGAAAGAACTTAGTCCACACTTTGAAGGACAAACTGTGACCGAGCTACTTGGAGAAGGTCCTTTCTTTTCACCCGTTGAATGAAGCAAGAATCCTTGTATGCTATACTGATAACTAATTACGGTATAAATTTCATACTGATTGTCTACGCTACACATGATTGATTGAGTAGAATCCTCGAGAAATGCATGGCTGATGGGGAGGATGTCAAACACTAGGGTAATAAAAAGCTGCAGTATATCCTACATTGCATGCAGATTGCGTGCTCGTTAACGATAAATTCGATTGCAAGAAAGCAGAGTTAATGAGATATGATGCAAGGAATCGACTATTGGATTGCCTATATCAAGTTCTTGAGAGTTCTCGTCTTCGCCCAAGGACTAAGGAACCAAGTAATCTGCATAAATCTGTTCAGCATACTGCAGAAGGCTGTATGTTTAACATATCTTACTTATTGGCCTCTTCATATCTCCCCCTCACCTGTTCGTTCTCCGAGTTGAGATTCAATGGCGGCTCACTAGCCACAAGTCCTTCAAAGGAGCCGTGCTTTCCGCTTTGATATGAATGTTCGCCAAACCTCGGCAATGGGAGCTGTGTGTTGGTAGCAGTGAGAACATGTGTAGTAGGTTCATCCACAGCAAAAGAGACAAGGGTGTCCGCTCCTTGGGATGGAAATGGTATATGGGAAAGGAGTGTTGGTGGGGTTGTTAAATGCTTTGCTGGGGCCTCCTGTTGTGAACGCTGTCGGTTAAGCGCATGAAGGTCGCGTAGAAGTGTGTTTGCAGCCGTGTACTCCGAGGAAGTAGTATGCACGCTCATGTCGGTGTCATCTAACGACGTGAAATCGTCCCAAACATCTTCTTCAATTGAGCCATTATCATTATCCAAGCTTTGTGCAGAAGAGGATCCCCATCCACGTTGTTGACTGTCCAGCACTGGCGCAACTACCCGCCTTCTTTTCCGTGGATCAATTGCAGACACTGGTAATGGAAGAGAAGGCTCATCGTCTATAATAGAGGGCGGCGATGTGGCCCTTCGCTTTAACATATTGAGAACAACTTCAGAACTTTAAGCAGCCAAGCCTGAGGAGGGAGGAGGTAACAAGCTAAGAGGTGACTACACGCGCACGTGCAACTACGCAAGTCTCGCTCTTGTGTCATGGCCATCTGTACAACATTGCTATTACTTCCTTCATATGAAACCCGAGGGCTGAGTAATTCCTGACTAAGCAACACGCCCTGGTTTTTAATACACCTATCGTTTGGATTGTGTTTAATGGCGGACTAAGATCCGTGCTTCTGGCCGGTGGACCCGAACCCCCTGAAGGTGCACAAATATGCGAAGCCATTCTGGCATCATCGGGTGTAGTTATTGGCAGTCCACATGCTGAGCGTACGCAGTCGCTATCACCTCTTTTCCTCCTTTTTTTCTTCGCCAAAATTGAGCTATGACTGTTACTCTTGATCCATCGTCCATCTCTACACAGTGGTTAACTGATTTTGCTAGTCATCTAAGGTCTCGCAATGTCGATACTGCAGTCGCCTGCTTTCATGAAACTGGATGGCTCCGTGATGTTCTGGTTTTTGGATGGGATACGCGCTCGCTTTCTGGCCAAGAGAAGATCAGAACGTACCTTCAAGAGAATGTTACAAACGTCAATATCGCCAATGCCCGGATAGACTATCGCTCTTCGTTCCTCCCATCTAGTTTTACTCTTGGTGTACACTCAGGCGTGGAATTTAGCTTCATTTTTGAGACCTCTCTGCACTACGGACGCGGGTTGGTCCGATTAACCAAACATGAAATCTCCCATGAATGGCGGGCTCTCTCTGTCTTCATGATGGTCGATAATCTGAAAGGCTATGAAGAATTAGGCCCCGAGGACGGAATTTACCAAGGACACACTATTCCATGGGAGAGTATACGTGCTGAAAGACGTTCTCGGATTGAAAAAGACCCATTTGTGGTGATCGGTGAGAAAAGCTATATGTCGGTTACGCTGAAGACTAAAATCCCTATGAGTCGGGGCTGGCCAAACCGGTTTACAAGTAGCAGCCCGCCTCAAGCAAATGGATATCCCCTCCTTGATTATAGATAAAGATGCTCGGGTTGGTGATCAGTGGAGAAGGCGTTATCGCACGCTTTCTTTGCATACACCTCGATCACATAGTGCTCGTTAGTGCATTTGCCAAATTCACGCAATACATAAACTAACATCTTGGAAAAGTGCTATATCAGCCCTTTCCATCAAACTGGCCTACCTATACGCCTAAGGATAGATTGGCGGATTGGCTGGAATCCTATGCTACTACTCAGGATCTTCTAATATGGACCTCTTCTTATATCGGGTCATCGCCAAGGCCAGTCTATGATAAAATAACTCGAAGGTGGTCCATCACAGTAATTCGCAATGGCGAAGCTATTGTTTTGAATCCGGCGCATATTGTTCTCGCCACTGGAACTCTTGGCAAACCGCATATGCCTCAGGTACCAAAGGTTGATACCTTCATGGGTGACATAATGCATGCAAGTGACTTTAGAGGAGCTGACGGATATGCTGGGAGGCGTGTACTCGTTGTTGGAGCAGCAAATACCGCTGCTGATGTTGCACAGGATCTCTACGTATCTGGTTGGTTCTTTTTTTTGACATGACAACACCACCGTCTCACTCAATCAAAACTTTAGGAGCTACCGAAGTGACTATTCTCCAAAGATCCACGACTTGTCTCGTTTCATCAGCATGGTCCAAAGCTAATTTTGCGCGAAACTTCCCTGAAGGACGCGATACAGAGGTTTCAGACTTTAAGCTTGCCTCTATGCCATGGGGGCTATTAGAGAAAGTCATTCATGAAGAAAACAAACGAGGAGCAAAGGATATGGACGCAGAGTTGAAGGCCCAATTAGCTAAGAAAGGGTTTATGACCAACAATGGTCCTAGCGGTTTGGGTCGGCAATTCTTAGTTGTTGAGCGCTTTGCAGGTCAAGTGATTTACAAACCACCCATAGTTGTTACTGATATTATTTTATAGGACATTGTATGTCAACATAAATTTGTTTCAAGAATGTTTTCTCACGCACTTTCAGGGATTGACGTCGGGTGTGCCCAGTTAATCTTGGAGGACAAGGTAAAAGTAAAGTCGGGAACTGAGATAGGCCGTTTCATGCCAAATGGGGTTGTGTTCAAAGACGGAACCGCTTTAGAAGTGGATGCTGTAATATTTGCGTAAGCGTAACCTCGAGTTGATCGTGAAAATTACTGATGTGATTATATAGCACGGGATATGAAGATGTCCGGAACGTCTGGAAAGATATATTTGGGCCAGAAGTACTTGACGTTGCGGGAGAAGCATGGGGGCTCGACGCGGAACGAGAGTTAAAGGGCGTCTACCGTCCAACAGGCCATCCGGGAGTAAGCACACAACTCATGTCATATTGTCTGATGTTGATAACTTGCCCTAGCTTTGGTTCTGCGCTGGAGACTTCCACCATTCACGCTGGGGTTCCAAGCAACTGGTATGGCATGATGGGAAAACAAGGATGAACTCACGCTAACCAGAAATTCAGGCCATCCAATTGAAAGCTAGACAAATCGGGCTAGCTTAAACTATGCTTAATAGCATATAACTTGTGTCGAAAACTCAACTCGTGTTCTCGTGCACAAGCTACGCTTTTGAATCGAGTCATTTTGTCTAGGAAAAATGTGGATTTAGTAACGTAAATAATGATTGGACGGCCAATAGGCACCGCTCTGCGAAACCATCAGAATCCATCATGGAAGCCGTGAAGTAAAAAAAACCGCCCACTTCTATCGTTCTGCGCAGTGTTGCTATAGTACCATCAGACCTCGGTTTCTTCACTGATCCATAAGTTCAAGTACTGTGTTATATCAGCAAAGATGGTTTGGAAACTAACTTGATGCATTTTCATCTCCATTAGTTCGCAACGATGTCAGTGAGCTATCCATCCAGAGAGCGTCCGTCTCGTAGTGTCGATAGAATAGCAACCTCGAACATGATACACGCTGTGTCGATTAGGTGTGGTGTCGCAGCTTCATATATGAACCCGAAATCTTGAGCAGTGATCTCGTCGATATCGCAGACAATGCCTCCTGCTACTCCATCAATAATTCTGATAACATGCGTCGTCATTTTGCTTACAGGCTGGACCCACACTTGGTCTCTCCTGCATGTGAGGATGTGCAAAACCATCGCAGAAGCGTCCGTTAGGACACCAATAGAATCGCCACTCCCGCCTAGGTTCCACCACTTCCTGGACGCCGCGTGCCAGCCGTCCGCCTAGGTCGCGTTGGATGTACTCGCGACAGCCGCCGTTTTCCACAAAGGGATGACGAATACTGGGAGACGCGGTATGCGTACCGGGATCGTACGCCAGTGCCAGACGCGTGGTGCACATCTTGAGATACTCCGCGGATACTCATAGCCTATTTTTTTCTACGGTTCAGCCCGAGTCAAGCGGCTGTACACGTTGTGCTGCACAGTGTCGCACTTTTATGTGAGCCTGGGTAGTACTACTGGTTGGAACATATGTAAGAAACCGACGGTGGTTGGGCACGCCGGGAGGTTTGTACGGCAGCACAGACGCAACAAAATAGTACGGAATTCATCTGATAGCTCATCCTATAGCTTCGACGAGGAAGTGACAGAACATTCTATAGACATGCGTCCATCGACCAAAGGTGTGGTAAGAGACTTCCTGGCCACTTCATTGGAGTTGGTTGTTGTATCTTGAATTTGTCCGACAAGTGGAGCAATCCCGTCCACGTTTCAGCCTTCCATTGTTTTGAGTGCATCGTGGTGACTGATGTCGATGAGTGTGAGATATCGATCAGCAACAAGATGATTACGGGCAGAACACGAGGGAGGGTCGGTTGAGGGAAGAACCAGAGGAGACCATCAAACGTTCCCGTTCTCACAGGGGTACGCGCACATAATCTCGGCCCGCATGTGGGGTTTTGCAGGCTTGGATTCTAGGTTCGAGGCCGCAAAGCGAGGTTGATAGAGTGTGACAAAAGAGTTGTTCGGGCATGCGTGAGAGGCCTAACCTCAGCGAAGTCGCCTCGAACGGACTCTGACCACCTCGACCACCCCTCTCCAACAGTCGGAACCGGGGTTCGGAGCGCGCCAAACCGGCCCTCGTCCACGCACCCCACCGTCCCTCCCATTGAATCCCGTCCTCGTTTTGGGACGGTACACACACATTCTCAAAGGCGCAAGCGACGACACTCGCATCGAAACAGCGCCATGTCAGAGGACGCGGACATGCTCGCCTCGATGGGCTTTGGAGGCTTCGGCAAGGCGAAGACGAAGCGCACCCTCGACCCGAAGCGGTTCGACAAGACAAAGCGCGACGAGCCCAAGCCTGGCGCTTCAGCAGCGACAGCAACATCAGCGTTCGCTGCGGCTCCACCAGAGGTAACGTAGTCCAACCTTTTTTTCATGTGCACGAGTGCGACCTCGGTGCGGTGCTGGACCGACTGCGGGACCATGGCTGTGTGCGCGTTTGGCGGTGGGATGTATACTGACTTTTGCCTTTTTATTCCCTTTTTTGTTTGCTATGTAGAGAAAAGCGCCTAAAAGCGCGGCGGATCAGGCAGACTCAGACGAGGAAGACTCAGACGACGTCGGGCCGCCTCCCCCACCCGTCGAGCCCGTGTACGACCCTGACGCACCAGAGCTCTCTGGTCGGGGCGCCAGCGGCCCAACCGACGGCGATTCGGACGCGGAGGACGAGGCGGGGGAGGACGCGCCGCAGTTTCCGATAACGCACGAGCTGGCGCTGAAGGACCACACGAAGGTAGTGACTGCGCTCGGGATGGACCCGTCTGGCGCCCGGTTCGTGAGTGGGAGCCACGACTACGACTGCAAGCTGTGGGACTTTGGAGGGATGGACCACCGGTGCAAGCCGTTCAAGACTTGGGAGCCGGCGGGGTCTTACTACGTGCGTGGAGCTGAGCGCTCGTTCTTCATTATTTTGTCACAGGGGGAGGCTGACGTCCTGGGTCGCTTTTTTTTGCAGATACACGACGTCAAGTTCTCACCTGACGGGACACGCTTTCTAGTGATCTCAGGCACGCTGCAGGCGAAGCTGTATGACCGCGACGGAGAGGAGATGTGCGTTCGTTTTGAAGTTACCCTTTGCGGTGACGGCGTTGTGTACTGACTGTCGGAGCTTAGCGGTCCGTTCATCAAAGGAGACCCGTATATCCGGGACATGAAGAATACGGCGTGCGTGCGTCGAATCAGGTTTCGACTATCTTTTTAGCTGACGGAAGGGCGTGCGGAACAGCGGACATGTAGCTGAAATCACGAGCTGCGCCTGGCATCCTCGCGACACACAGACGTTCATCACGAGCTCGGCAGACTCCACCATCCGGTGTGTATCAATACGATATCGACATCTGTTCTACTGACCGACGCATTATCTAGCATATGGGACGTTGAGGACCGGCGAAAGCAAAAGACGGTGATTGTGGTCAAGTCTAAGGAGCGCGGAGCGCGTACAAAGGTCATGTCTTGCGCGTACTCGCCAGAGGGGAATATGATAGGCGGTGGTGCGTGTCGCAATCTACATCCTGAAGCTACTGTAGTGTTCGCTGACCACCTTGTGTGCCCTCAGTATGCCTGGACGGCGCACTCCACATGTGGAACACGTCAAGCAACTTTGTGCGGCCCAACATGACGATCGAAGGCGCGCACACAAAGGGGACCGAAACCGGCTCGCTCGTGTTTTCGCTCGACGGACGGACGGTGCTCACGCGCGGGGGCGACGATACCGTAAAGCGTGAGTGGCTGGGGATTCAGATCACATTCTCACCAATGACGCCACTCACCCTCCATTTATTGCGATCGCAGTCTGGGACCTCCGTGCGTTCAAAAAGCCGCTCGCCACACGGACGGATCTGCCGACGCTGTACTCGACGACAAACGCGGTGTTCAGTCCGGACGACCGGTACGTGCTCACGGGCGCGGGGGCGGCGGTGAAGGGTGGGAAGGGACGGCTGGTGTTTATGGACAAGATGTCGTTGGAGTCGGTGAGGGAAGTCGAGGTGGAGAGCACGCCGGTGAGGGTGTTGTGGCACTCGAAGATCAACCAGGTGAGTCTCGTTGTGGCGTGGAGGTGGCGGGCGACACTCGAAATTTGGGGGGGGGGAGAGGAAAGGGAAACGGCTATCTGACCTTGGCTTGCAGATCCTCGCCGGCTTCTCGAACGGACAGATTGGGGTGCTCTTCTCACCCACGGCGTCGCTGAACGGCGCGAAGCTGGTGATGAGCAAAGGGCCGCCGAAGAAGGCGACGGTGGAGGACATGTCGGCGGCGGTGACGGCGCCGACGATCCTCACCCCGCACACGCTCTCCTCCTTCCGGGACGGGGACGCGCTCTCGGCCGGGGCGGGGGTGCGGACGGGGTCGAAGCGGAAGCGGGAGAAGGACCGGATGGACCCGAAGAAGAGCATGCGGCCGGAGTTGCCGTTGACGGGTCCTGGACGAGGCGGACGCGTTGGCGCGAGCGCGACGCAACATGTCGTCCAGAACCTCGTCCGGGACACGACACGAGACCAAGACGTGCGTGTTTTTCGTGACGTGTTTTTTATTTCATTTTTCGTTACTTCATTCTCTCTTCTTTTTTTCTTGTTCTCTCTTCTCTCGTGTTCGCCGCGACGAGGGTCGACCTTTCTCTCTGTTTTCCCTTTTTTTCCTTCGCTGTTTTCCTTTTTGCCGGGCAGAGACGCGGGCGGGACGCACACACACACTTTGTCGTGGGCGGCGTTGTCATGACAGACAGACGCCCAACAGATGGGGTGCCTGGGGTCCCAGAGTTCTGGATCACTGATGGAGCGATATCGCGCGGGTCCAGCCGCCTGCCGCCGCCCCTTTTTTCGTCTCCCTCTCGCCGTGTCCTTTGAGATGTGTGTGCTGTGACTGACGAGGGGTTTATTTTTTTTTT
>JAZHGK010005475.1:0-33605 GCA_037855215.1 Waitea zeae
ACATGCTGTTCCAGCAGCCATCCAAACCTGCGCCGACTCTTAGCAAGAATGACTTCATTCGCGAAGTTCTCACCCTCATTCACGTATGTTTATTTCGAATCCTACTCCGGTACTGTTCTTTGCTTACGCTATTGGGTTGAATAGACTGACAAGAGTTTTGGAGAGAAGCTATACGCTGACTACGTTTCAAGGGCCTGACTGTTGGTGAATCCAGAGCCGGTTAATGTAGCACTATCTGAGGAAGCATCTTGTGTTGGCTTGGGGCATGTAGTCTCGACTTGTGTACGAACTTTACGAACGTTATTGTATACAAGGGAAATGATAAGGCGATACATATACATATATACCCTTTATATTTTGAATCGGCGAGTGACTGGGTCACCAAATTTGGTTCCGAGCGTCGATACCCGAGTGCCGAATTCCGCCTACACTGCTTGTTCTTCTGCAACCATGGCCTCAGCTTCAAGAGTTATCGTCCGACCTTGGATGGCCGCTATACGTCCAAACTTCATTCCTGAAGCCAAAAGAGCTATTCTAGAAGTGCTAAAACCCGGAATGACAATGTCGACAAAAGATCTTTACAAGGCCGCTGTACAGATTCCAACAGAGTTGCCGGAGGTCATTGTTCCAAAACCTCTTGGGCCTCCAGTGAGCAAGAAGAAGCAAGCACCTCTTCCTCCAACAACACCAGATCATGCTATTCGGAGTGTATCGTACGTGTCTGCTGTACGTGTACGTTCGGGACCGATAATGAGATTGTTCCGGTCGGCAGGCACTTGAAGAAAATCGTTCTCCCTTCGCTTGAAGACGCGCGGCTCGTGCGCAAAATACACATTCGTCGCAAGCTTACACCCGCCGAGCTCGAGGCGCGGATTGCCACGCTCAGCAAGGCAGCGCGTAAGGCGAAAGCGTCTGCGCTGGAAAGCACGGAGGTGAGCGAGTGGGTATGGGAGCGCTACCCGGAGGAGAAGCGCGAGGCGCAGGATGAGGCTGCCCATAAAGCCAAGTTGTCGGAGGAACGTAAGGCAAAGGAAGCAAAGACGCCGTTTGGTTGGGAGGTTGGAGTTGGTACGGATTTCTCTCACCTCAGCAAGCGCAGGCAAAACAGGCGAGAGATCAACATTGAGCGAGATGTAAAATGGCTGAAGAGATTGGAACGTGTCCGCGCACTTACAGGTACTCCAACGGATTAGACTAAGGTAGGCTTTATTGTTTGTCTCTTTGAGCTTATATTGATTGTTGAATAGAATTTTTGTCCATAGTGTGATCAACCACAAATCATTGTATTGTCCAAAAACCCGACATCTACCCAAACATTTTCTTGAATTTTTTCTTTTCATTCTCCTTTGCCGCCTTTCGGCGCTCTTTGACCTTTACCAGCTCACTCTTTATCGCCTGGTCATCAGGCATGAGCGCTGCTGCCTCTGTCAGATCCGCCTCAGCTTTGTCCTCGTCCTTAACGGCGACATGAGCAAGTCCGCGACGGTAAAATCCCTTGGCACGGTCCGCAGCAGATAATCCCGGAATGGTCAGTGCACGATCTGTCAAGGTAATTGCAGCCCGTGCGAAGGCTGGAGTACTGAGTTTAAGAGCGGCGAGCGCGCCATTGAGGAGCACTGGGGTGAGGAGTGCAGTGTATGCGGTCTTTTGTTCTCCATCAACCTCCTTAAAATGGACGTCGATGTAGCGAACCGACTCTGAGAGGAGCATTAGCATGTACATCTAGAGCTAGTTGAAAATAGCGAAGCCACATACTTTGGTATTTTTCTAGCGCGTTCTCGTATTTACCCTCTTTGAACAGTTTGTTTCCGACTTCTCGGATTGTTTGCGCGGCGGTGAGTGCAACGTCCGCCGAGCCTTCGACGTCATGGCGATCCTCGTCGTCAGGAAAGTCTTCATAAGGGTCGCCATCATTCGCAGTCGGCTCTGCTTGCAGGCTAGGATCTGACGGGTCGAGTTGGCCACAATCGGCAATCACGATTTCCTCGGTAGGGACGTCACCACTGGAGGTTGGATGGTTTTCAATCTGGCGGACTAAGAACGCGTGGTCAGAGACGAAACCATTCTTTCAGTGAACACATCACTCACCAACTGACTTGCCACGGAAAACCTCGCCGAAGATAACGTGTTTGTTGTCAAGATGGGGCGTAGGGACGGTTGTGATGAAGAATTGAGAACCATTAGTGTTTGGGCCAGCGTTTGCCTGAGATCCAGACTTAGTATTGGGCGGGCTTTTATTTGAGAGCGAATCTGCGTACCATAGACAACAAGAACGGTCGGCTATGCTTCATAGGGAAAGCCTCGTCTTCGAACTTTTCACCATAGATTGACTCGCCACCGGTACCCTAAAAGAACAGCAAGAGCTATGAGCTATAGTGTAGTTATAGAGCAACAAGCTTACATACGTTTCCCATGGTAAAGTCACCGCCTTGGCACATAAATCTAGATTCACGTTAGCACGGATCTTGCTTTTCGCCATTTTCTCAAATCAGAGGACGCACTTTGGAATAACGCGATGGAACGTCGAGCCCTTATAGTGCAGCGGCTTTCCGGCCTTTCCGGTACCCTTCTCGCCTGTGCATAGTGCACGGAAGTTCTCTGCCGTCTTAGGGACAAGATCAGAGTAGAGTGAGAAGACGATGCGCCCAGCAGGGCGCTTGCCGATGGTGATGTCGAAGTAAGTGAGTGGGCGGTCAGCAGGAGGCGTGGTCATTGTAATCCAAGGTCGAGGATGTTGGGTTCTATGGTTGAGGTGATGGTCAAAGGCATGAAGCAAACAAGCTTGGAGTTGACCAGTCTGTTTGAGAACCGAGGGCTTTCTGGATGGTTCCACGGCCTTGAGTGAATTTGATCGGCATTTTCAACGGTGACCCGGGATGCGTTATCTTATCTAAGTTTGCTTTAATACCCGTAGCTATATCTAAACATATTTTCTATGACCGTATACTTTGCTGGTCAAAATGACTAAGGGAGTCTGTTTCGCTATTTGGTGGTTATAGAGCTCTTTAGCTTTAGTGACGGATTGAATAAATCACAAATACCCTGCGTTGATAAAAGCTTGCTAATTTCTTTCACGGCTCGGCAACGAGCATTTCGCTCCTCCCTCGTTCTTAAAACTGCCACTTCTGCAAAATCGATCCCACGGAAGTACTTTATGCTATCATAGTAGTATATGGAAACACTATCTAAGAAAAGTGTACAGGCTAATTAAAACCAACATGAAGGAAGCTCAGCATTCCACACCAGCAACGAAGCGTACAACTGATCCCATCGGTCATTGAGAAATTACAATATGCCAGCATAACCCACATAGCAGTCAAGCGTAGACCCTAACTTGCCTCTCCAAGGGATGCTTCATTTGCGAGCTGGGACACGTCTTTCGCAATAAGCATTCGCAAGAGATCAATCCTCGTATTGGACAGCCGTGTATTGGGGGTAGAGTGAACTTTGAGTAAGAGAGGACGACGACCCGAGTTTGCTGGGACTTCTGTGGATTCTACAGCCAACGGAGAACTTGGTCGTTTGTGTCTGATAGTTGTGGCAGGAGCCGTCACCCGTCTCTGAGGTAGTACATGTCGAACGTTTTGCTGCTCAGTAGACACAGGGTCGGTAGGTTTGGTGAACGGAGAAAGAGACAGTTTCTTAGTGCATGGAGGATCGGGCTTGTCAGTCGTGAGACTTTCTAGCGCAGAAGCATCTGAACCAAGGGACCGTGTAGCCGATAGTACAATAGATTCGTTCGGAGGTGAAGACTCAGGTTTAGAGGGAGCACAAATAGGCGCGAGTTTGTGCAGGCGTGTAAGACTAGGAGGGAGACCACATCTGGACAAAGTGTTTAAAGGTTCGCCAAGGCAGGTTGCGCTAGCATGTTTAAAAATGAAGGCATCACGTTCTTCGTCGGTGAGGGTCTCTGCCACAATCGCTGAGCCGACCGTAGATACCATGAGCGCATGCTTGTGGAGTCGAAGTGCGAGCTTTTGGTCGGCGAGCTCGTCTTGGAAGGCTCTCTTCTGATCTCTTGATAACTCAGGATAACTTGAACTAAACGGTTCGGTAGCAAAATCAGCCGAAGAATGTCTGCGTTTGCGAACACAACAATGCGGGCAGGTGTGAACCTCCATTGTGTGACTAGACTTGATCATCATATTTGCTCCAGAGACCGAAGGAAGGGAACGCTCTACACCACTGGTTGCACAGCTTTGAGAATCGTCGGGTCTATCGTCGACTTGTCCGTGAGGTAATGAGAGCTTGTTGGGCAATGGAAATGTAAGGTGACGAGGGCTTGGTGCTTGTTGGTGAACAGGAATGGCATAAAACTGTTGCGCGGCAAAGGATAATGGAGATTCTCCAGAAGATTCGATATACGCTGAAGAGCTATCCATCACAGCTGGAGATGAGGTAGAGGCTAGAATGTTCGGAAGAGCTGTGCCGTCCCCCGAAATATGTAAAGCAGATCGCAAACGAGGATTAGAGTGTTTGGGAAAGCCCATTGATGCAAGAAAGAAAAGGGGGGAGATGACTGGTTATCAAGTCAACGTATTAATACGATTCGAGACCGACATCCCCGTCTCTGACATGTATCGTTGGAGTTCACTACGCTCATCAACGTGACTGACGTGCAATGGCATGAGTGTTGGTGGGTTGAGTGCAAGGTTTGAACGGATTCTCGCCCGGCTTTCTTAATCCCCGGCATCCGGTAAACCTGAGACGCAGAACAATAATACACGTGATTGATCACCTCTTCTCCTCCCCGTAACTCCACACACACCTCCTCCTCACCGTTGCCGCACACACGATGGGCTCACCACCAAAGCCTTGGGAACTCGCTGGCTCAGGCTCCGTCTCAGCGCCTTCCGTGGCATCGAGCGTAGCGCCATCTACAGCATCAACTACACTCCCAGTGGCATCAGCCGCTTCATCGTTATCGTCGACGTCGACAGCTACCCCAACACTCCCAGACCGCCCGGCGGCGTTCTCGACCCCTGCAACGCCGTTCTCGACTGCACTCACGCAGCCGGGCGGTTTTGGATCGACCTACTCATCTTATGGATCCCCATACGGAGGATTCGGTACCGGGTACTCCCCGTATGGGGGCGGTTATGGAAGCTACGGCGGCTTTGGTTCCTATGGGGGGATGGGCGGAATGGGCGGAATGTACGGCGGCTACGGCGGGTTCCCAGGGGCATACAATGGCGGAATGGGCCCATCGCTCGCCTCCGGCACACAGCAGGGCTTTGCGTTGCTTCATGCTGTAGTACAGACGGTATCCGGCGTCGCACAGATGCTTGAGAGCACCTTCATGGCTACCCACGCCTCTTTCACCGCCCTCGTTGGAGTCGCTGAGCATTTTGCACATCTCCGCGATGCACTGGGCTCAGTTCTTGGTCTGTTTGGTCTGCTCAGCTGGCTCCGGGATTTGATTCGTGGACGCCGTCACGCCGGACCCCTCCAGCGGGAGTTCCAACACTTCGCTAGTGGACAGCCGCCGCCACCGCCACCAGCCAGCAAGAAGCCGCTTCTCATGTTCCTCGCCGCTGCCCTCGGCGTTCCGTGGGCACTCTCGCGTCTCGTGCGCCTTCTCGCAGAGCGCTCTCAGCAAAACGCGCTTCCTCCGCTGGCACCATCCGATCTCACCTTTGCACGTGCCATACACGCGTTCAACCCACAATCTCCTGCTGAGCTCGCACTCCAGCCGGAGACTCTCGTCGCCATCACCGGCAGACTCGATCCTCGAACGGGCGCCGAGGTGGATCCCCGGGTGCCTCTGGTCGATGAAAATGGAAAGGAGATTGAAGCAGAGTGGTGGAAGGGCCGCACACGCGATGGACGTGAGGGATGGTTCCCGAGTCGATGGGTGCAGATCCTTGAAAGGCGGGATCAGACGAAGGTGGTTCCGGAAAATCCCGCACAACCTCCAGTTGCAACAGAGCAAGTCAAAAAAGTTGATTGAGTGTGTTTCTAAATGTTCTTTTTTTCTGTGTTTGCCTGGTTGTTGGATATCACTTTGTTCTCGAGACACATGTCTTGTGATTGCTTCCTTTATTACATTTGTACGTACGTTCATATCAGGCATATCGGGTGAATCCGTAAGGATAATGATTTTTAATCATGCATAATAAGTTCTACCGCATCTATCGCCCATTCGTCCCCGCCTCGTCCGTCAGCACGCAAAAACTCTGAGACACACTCGTCATCGTGGAAAACTGACGGATCTTGCCCACGACCAAAGGCGTCAACCACAACTGTTGAGGCGACCGATACACTCCGGTGGCGAAGAATTTCCTCATCGGTACCATCAACATCATCTAATGTCTCTTCCCGTCGGAGCGCCCGTCCAGCAGTCGCCCTGCTAGAATGGCAGTTTATGTGCTCCGTCTCGTCGTCGAGAGGCGCGTACACACTTCGTGTCGTGTCGCCGAACTTGCGCTTGAGTGCCGCTCGTGCAATCGCCTGTGCGCGAGTGAAGTGGGCTGGATCGAATCCAGACGCGTCGGCTGTTTCAACCGCATCCCCTTCTATTCTCGCCTGCCGCGCTATTTCAGAATGCAAACGGCGACCTGCGCTAACACTGTATTCGTTCACTTGCATATTTGTTCTGCGCCCATAGTGACGCTCCTGTAACGGCACACACTGCGCGACGACGCGAGCGTTGCGCTCTACAAACGTGACGGATCCCCTGCAAGGTGTGACTGCATAGCGTCCGACTTTAATTATGCGTGGTGCGCCAGGGGTTCGTGGCGAGCTGGGTCGAGGAGTGTCATAGCGCGATGACCGTGTCATCCTGCTTGAGGATAGATTCTCTGGCTCATAATAGATACTTTCCCATGAGTCGTCATATTTTGACTGGGTAGACGATGCTATCTTGCTTGGCACTCTGGAAGGGAAGTATCCTTGCATTAATGCGGTTTGAAAGTGCGTGGAGTCGTCAAAAAAAGCGGCAGAAATAGTTGAAGAGGAAAATCGCGAGTTTCGTATTGTAATCTCAGGTTTTCTATGAGAAATTTGCCTGAAATAAATAAGCTATGAGTTAGGAACTTATATTAGACATTACGTTACGTACTCTGTCGAATCCTCCGGCCAATTGTATTCGTTTGCGGGATAAAAAGGTGTTGATGTGCGCTCTCGTACCAAACGTCGCGGTACATCCGAGTGAGCCGAAGTTGAAGACTCTGAGCTCATTGATGTTGATGATGTATAGTCGCAAGCGTCCGAGGTAGCCGATGCTCTGAAAGACTTGGTTGTGGATGTAGTTTGTAACGCTGAGCGTTCAGTGAATAGTAGGAAAAGGCATAAGAAGACAAGCCAAAGATAGATTTTGACAAATGTCGACGTACTTAGACTCTCTAGTTCATCCCGTCTAGTGGCCTCGGCTCTCTGTATAAGCACTCCTGAAGTGTGTTCGCTGACATGGTCGAGTGGCAAAGGTGTAGGCTCCGGGTTACCCTGTGGACCTTCTATCCTTCCATCCTTCAGATATTGGGTGTAAGAGCTATCATCCATGAAAAACTGAGGAATGTGAGTATGGCTGTATGAGTGCTGAACTTCGTCGCTTTGTGCGCTGCTCCGCGTCATGCTTCGTGTGATGATACCCATTTAGAGTTAGAATGTGGTCTAAGGTAGTCATAGTTGTATTAGGTTTTCGAAAATTCAGTGCAAATAGACGACATGAAAACGTACGAACTGGTTGAGACCTTCAACGAGATGTGTTTAGAGGAGAAAACGGTTCGATGATTGTGGTTACGTTTGAAGAATGCGCCTTGTGGATGTTGGAGTCGCATCAAAGGGATGGAGGATAAGAATAGGCCTCATGGCTGTCTTACCCCTCCCTCCACAGTAGTGCTGCACTCAGATCCCGTCGGTTCTCACGAATAACCTGGTCTTTGCATGTCCTCGTAGGCGAAATATTCTGCAACGTTTGTCTTCAGATACTTGAGTACATCACACAACGATAAGTGCTTTTAGTGATCCCCAGCCTTGCCCTCAGGCTTGCGAGTCTTGAAGGCGCCTCGGGTTTTGACTGCGTCAACAATTCGCATGGCCGTTTCAACTCCGCTCCCCTTGTTATCCATGGCCCGCCCTTTCATACTGTCAGCACGTAATGATGATCATTTATTATAGAGACCGGACCTATTATCGCCCAATTTCGGGTACTGGGTATTCGCAAAGTATCACACTCTATTTTCCAACCACATGTACGACTTAGCCTCGCTAACCAAATGCGATATCCAGCGTAACTGCTCGCTATGCTTTCGCCGCCAAGCGCGAGGCTGTCTACAAAATCTGGAGACTCATTGTCCATGTTAAGAAAATGATCGTCTATTCCTCGCTGAAAACGGGCATCAAATGACCATGCGCAGCAGGGTAAAGAGAGATATCCTGAGGCTTGCTTGACGGTAGATAAAACTGGCGTCCATGGGCTGAGTTCGTCGGCATGGTTGGCAATTATAAACACGCCAGGAGGTACCACATCATCTGTGTAAGTAAGAACGTTGGTGGGATCCAATGCATGCACCCGAAGCCGAGATTGGGTTTCTTGAGGATATGTTGTCCAAGAGTGGCGTGCACGAATATCAATGCCAAATCCTGCATATCCTTCGGCGGCTAGTATATGAACAAGAAGCCCGTTACCACATCTTGAAATGCATATTAATACAATATCAACAAGGTTGGCTAAGTGATCACACTTACCCCATGTCTAAGAAACCCGCGGAGGGACGTGGCCATGAAAACCAAGGCGCAGAAGTCAAGTCTTCATCCTCTACGCTCGTCGCGGTTTTGTCCTTTTCTTGAAATGTGTCTTTCCATAACAGCATTAAATAGGTTGCAATGCCAATATCCTGTTGACTATTTCTAAGATATAATCATGCGAAATGCCCACGACCTACCTCGAAGACATGCTTCAGAGGATCCGTTGACTCAACCCACTTGCCGACCAGGTGTTTATGCCGTTCGCGCATTACCAAATATAGATCTTGATATATGTTTCTAGATATAATACGGTCGTGTTCAACGCGTTTCTTGTAAGATGTTAAGATACCCCAGCCGTATCGATGAATAGTCTCTAACAACGCGAGACAGGTCCGGTATAGCCGCGAGGAAGTATCCATCAACGTTCCATCAAATGGAACGACTGAAATCCGGAGCATCGATTTTTCACCCGTTTCATATCGGAAGGCAATGTGGAAGACGGTTGGGTGGTAATAGGGCAGAGTGCCATCCGGTGAGAGTATAGGGGTTAGAATGACAAGAGTCGCTGGTGGTTCCTCGTGATAGTTCGTAGCAGTTTTAGCATACAGTGTACAGTGCTGTTCAAGCCCTGCGTCTCGTCCAGGTCTTCTTGGTAGCAAGCGGCGATGTATGTTTTGTACCTGGCGGAACCCTTGAATTTGGGGAACCAGTTGCGGGAACTCGTCCGTTGTTTGAGATACCACTTCTGCTCTCAATATGAGTGTTGAATTGTATTCAGGATGATGAACAAGTTTTAATATGGCCGGTTCAAACTATTGTTACTAAGCATTCAGAAGGGATGCAATATTCACTAAAAATCTACTTGCCAGTTCAGCAGGAAAATCGGCAGGACAAGATATCACTGGTATCCATCGCTTCTGCTCCTGAGGGGACAGATGTACATTGGTCAAGGTTATATCTAGATCCTCTTGGTTGCACGGAGCTGGCTGGAACCGGGGTTTTTCTAGAGTCGCCATGCGTATGAGTAGTGGTTAATTGATTGTCAGCCAGTGAGAACTGGCGAGTGGCTGACGCTTTAACCAAGAGAGAGCGAAGAACAACTTTGGACCGGCGTGTACGCAAAGTAACATCGCTTGTCCGTACTAGGCGCTTATCTAATCAAACTCTACCACAATTTATGTATCGTACATACAAATATCGTGTAAGCACTATAGCACTAATTTATAGACACAGATAGATCCAAGATGAGTTGTTTTAATTAAACGACTTGCCTACTCCTTCTTGACTTGCTCAATGTACTCTTTCGATCCAGCTCGCTCTTCAACCCTTTTATAATTGCAACTATCTCGGCTACAGCAGCTCGTTAGCAAACGCTCAACATAATTTTCGACTGAACATACCAGCCAATTTTGCGCTTTCGGCCTCAAATTCGTACCGCTTAGCACCAATGTCTCTTTGCACAAGCAACTTAAAAGTCGATGATTGCTTGGATTGAGAAGCCGCGGCAATGCTCTTTATATGCCAGGACATAGTACGTGCATTTTCAAATACAGCTCGGGCTTTGGCCGGCATTAACTAAGATGTATGACTGTTTCAGTAAAAGAATATTGTGTAAACATAAGAACGTACGTGAATATACACGCCATCAATTGCAAGCACTCTCTCATGTCTACCCAAAACAGACATTTTTCGAGTTACGTTGTATTTCTGAGAAATTCTGTTGAAAAACATGCGCACGATTAAAGTGATTCATCTTACTTTATAAGTGGTGCTAATGCCAGGAGACCCCGTTCCAAACGGATTATCCGGGACCTCCGACATGCGTTTAAAGATTGATGCTAAGAAGAATGGTGAACTTTGACAAGGAAATGATATTGTCATGAATAGTATACCATTTGGATCAGTTGTGCGTACTGAGCGCGCTCCCATGTCTACACCCATCTCGAGCAACAATGACTTCTTCACCAGTTCCAAGTTAGTCTTTCCTTGCAAACTGGCGACCGTACGGTCCAATGGAACGAGTATTTTGTCAAGTACTAGGGCGTAGTCATTCGGATTGAAGTTTCTCTTTCGGCACAGTAGTTCGAGAACCTCTTGCATATACATCCCGGAGTGACTAAGTAAAGGCACGTCAGTAGAAAAAGGATTCGACTGCGACAACCAATACGAACACAGGTATTGTGCTGGCTACATGTACCGTATCTGGCACTTTAATTTTGAGGAACGACGGCGGCCCGAATGACGACGACGCGCCAATTGAAGACAGTAACCCAGGGCCGGGCGAAACCAAAGCTGAGCCTGATGTGCCGGGTGTGAGAACCAGGTTGGTAGACGAAGGCGGAGCAAGACCGCCGGGTGTAGGTGCATCCGCCTTCTTTTGTTTGCGCATGACGCGCGAGGGCCTCCGCACAATCTTGCTTTCCATCGCAGTATTTTGCGCCACTAAAGAAAATTTATCAACAGGTTTGTAGCAGCAGATCAAAGAATCAGCTCACTTTGGACTGGGTTTGCCTGAAGGACGGCATATGCATCAAACCTGAATTTGGATATTTTGCCCATACGATCGGGAGCTGATACGATTTCAACGCGCTGTGCGTATCTTGATCACAAGTGAGCAACTTACGAGGGAAGTCCTCATCGACCTCTCCATCCTCTTCTGCGATGCGTAGAATCCATCCCACAGCACTCAGAGACTCCTCGCTATCAGGAACCTCCAGTGCTGGTTTCCAGCCTTCCTCCCAGTAAGACCATAGTGCAAAGCCTAGCACCTCCTCCACAGTCGCATCTGCCCGCACGTTGAGATCCATTGGTTCTCCACTTGGATCGGTTGCGTCAGGGAAATAAACCCGAACCGTGGTCGCAGCGGTGGCTCCACGCCCAGTTATTGCCCCGTATAATTCAGTAAACGGATTTGTGGACGTAGACTTCGCCGACGCGGCCAGCATTGCAGTGAGCGCAGACTTTTGGGGCTGCGTGGGTAAAATCGGCTGGCGTGGGAATGCAAGGCGTAAGCCTGGCGAGGTGGGAGGCGGCCCAGCTGTAGAAGATATGCTCGTAGGTGCAGGTGCAGATCCGCGGTTCTGGAGCGGAGACTCCTCTTCCTGGGGGCGTGAAGGGGCAACAGGCGTGACCATCTCAAAGATTGAAATATCAGCAGAGGCGTTTGTTCCTCGTCGAGGTGCACGTGAGCGCTTGCCCTCACGCACTGGACTGAGGCGTGTACCACGGCGGGAGCCAATATTAGGCGTTGGAGAGACGACTGCGAAAGATGCGGACAGATCAGTCTCTGAGGAACGCATGGAAGTTCCTTCTCCCCAGGCTGGTGCAGCAGCAAAGTCTCTAATCACACCGTTAGCTAGCTAGAAGATAATGACCACTATAAAAACGAACGGGTCAAAATCATCTCCATCTGAGTCGAGACCAAGAGCATCTTGTAGCTCATCAAAGTCACTATCATTTGATGACGATTCGTGAATTGAGCGAGGAGGATTTGCCTCATCCTCAGAAGACGATAGCTCCGGGTCCAGAGGTTTTGGCGGAGGCGTCGGAGGTGCTTGAGGCTGGTTTATTTGTGCTCGTGCTACCAAACGTTGGCGCCTCCTTGCCTCCATCTCTGCAGCACCTTTGAATTTGGGTACAAATAATGGCTGCTTGATAGGCTGCACGTCTCCTTTTAGATCTGCTCCTGTTGAGTTTGCGCGGTCAAGAGAGGGACGTGCAGTCGGAACTTCTGTTGCTTTGGGCGTAGGATCAAGCTTAGGAGAGGATTCGCCTCTAGTTGGGCTCACTGAGACCTCCGATCCTCGTCGCCGGAGCTGGAGTGACTTGCGGCTTGCATCCGACGTCCGCCGCGCGTTCACGCGCATGCCGAGCCCGCCTGTGCGGTTCGGCCCCATGATAGTTTGTGTGTGACGGAGCCCTCGCGCCCCAAAGCGGGTTGACGGGCCTGGGCGGTTTGAAGACGTATCCTCGTCATCTGAAGGCACCGGGCTGGTAGGCATGGCTAACTCCGGGCATCTTTCTACGTCGGCAAGTGACGATGCGAGGACGTATGGGTTACTTGAATAGGATGGGGAGAAAGTGATGAGCCTGGGTCCGTAGGGGTCTTCAACATTGCGGAGATAGTTCAATCGGATGGAATGAAGAAGGAAACTTGGGATATTATAAGCCAGGCCATATTCAGAAAGGTTATAGCTACGTACTTTGTATCACTTATAAGCGACATATTGAATAAAACGTGGTGACTCGGTTGCAATACACTCAACGTTTACGGCCACGATAAACGACGCGCAAGGGATTTTCAAAGCTTAAAAGTGTATAACGAAAAAAGCGAGTAACCCGAGAATGAAAATATAGCCTGAGATAGTTTTCCGCTTGGCGTATGATGATAGGTGTAAAGATAGCTCTAGAGCACCAATGTAGCAGAGTAGCTAGCACGGGGCTAGCTGTGTGCGCATTGCGCATGACAGCTTCAAGCGGCAAAGTTCCATTCGGCAAACTCCGAACACTCCCCTCACTCTTTTCTATCATGGCCTCAGTACAGTGCGCTTTGCAATCTTAACAATCTTGCCATAGACGTTTAAAGCATGTTGATCACAGAACTCAAAAAATCTCCTGGGCAGACGATGAGGAGCTTGGCTAGTTGATTCCGTCTGATGCGAGAATATTCAACTAAGAAATCGTTCCAGATACACCAAAGGAGGCGAAAGAGTCCACCTCCAAAGAGACCAACGAGCCGGAACTCGGTATTGTTGAGGACAGCGTTGATGAAAACGGCGTTAGGACAACTGTAGAATACGCTCTGAACGAAGATGGAAAGCGAGTGAAGGTGCGCCGAACTTTTTTCCCCTACGACCCCTCTAGTGTAGTCGCTTAATCCTATTACGGATCAGATCACTCGTCGAGTGAAGCGCGTCCTCCAAAAGTCTCTCGTTGACCATGCAGTCGCCGAGCGTAAGACATGGGCTAAATTTGGCCAAGAGAGAGGGAACAAGCCAGGCCCTGACCGTGCAACAACAACTGTGGGAGAATTTGTCGGTTTAAAAATCACTGCTGGGAACAAGGTGCGCGTTGATGAAAGAACCTACTCGAAAAAAGCCTACATATCTTATTATTGCTATAGTCCGCAGAGCCTGAGCAAAGTGCCGAAAGTCAGATGAAGGCAAATCTGCTCCGAACAGGTGCCGGCAAAGTCGTGTGTCGTATCTGCAAGGGCGACCACTTTACCGCCAAGTGCCCACACAAGGAGACTCTGGGTAGTCTCGCACCTCCAGGTTCGTTTCGTTGCTTGTGCATGGTTGCAAACAGGTTTTGATCAATCTACCTCAGATGTGCTCCCACCAACCGGCGACGAAGATGCCCCAGATGGACCTGGCGGTGGTGGAGCCGCTGCGGCCTCAACCGGTGGCCGCTACGTTCCTCCCTCCCTGCGCAACAGGGGTCCCGGCGAGCGCCCGCCAGGTCCTGGTGGTGCGACGAGCCGCGAGGACATGCCCACACTTCGTGTTACCAATATCTCCGAGGATGTCGAAGAGAACGACTTGCGTGACCTCTTCGGCGCATTCGGTCGCGTCGCACGTGTGTACGTCGGCCGCGATCGCGAGACAGGGCAGGGCAAGGGCTTCGCGTTTGTCAGCTTTGAAGATCGCGAGGTTGCGAAACGCGCAATGGAGAAGCTGCACGGTCGTGGCTATGACAACTTGATTCTCAGCGTTCAATGGAGCCGTAAGTCACTTTCGTACATCAAGGTGACCTCATTGCTCACGGATTCTCAACAGAACCTAGAGAGCAGCGTTGATTCCTTTGCTTTTGTGTATACTTGCTCTGTACCATTACAGATAAATATATTTGTTCACGTAAAAAAATATCCGAACACTGAACACTAGATGAACAGAGATCTCTATGAGGTATTAGTGCATTGAGGCGAGTTGCATAAAGCTTCTCGTCAAGCCAGTATCCAAATCGCGCGTGGCATTCATCTTCCTACACTCCTCCAGCAGTTGTCGTAAATCCTCTTGACCACCAACGCCGTCGTCTTCCTCTTCAGTGTAACTGCCTTCGCTATCGCTTTCTCCCTCGCTCACATCCTCCTCGTCACTGTACTCCTCCGACGCCTCTTCGGGCAATGTACCGAGAAAAACGCCCGTACAGTCTTCAAGTCTGATGCCCGCATTTGCACATTGCGCCCACCACTCTTCCCAGCGCTTGAAGCAGCCCTCCTCGTCGCCAGGTCCGTTCGAGCGCTCGAGGTGTGTGAGCAGGTTCCTGCTCACAGCTCGCACCACGCGGAGCGACGGGAAGTTCGTGCGGTTCAACGCCCGGAAGCACGCGTCGTTCGTGCGCCTCCGGATGGACACTTGCAATTGGGCTGCAGTCGGCAATCCGTATGGTTGGCCGGCGCCGCCACCTGGCGCGACGCCAAAGGCATCGAGCAGCCCGTGAAGGCCCACGTGCGTTACGCCCGGATGTGACAAAAGCGCGACGTCGCGCTTCGGGTCGTCCGGGTCCGTTGATGGCTGCTTCCAATCCGGATTGAAGATCAGAGTACGTAGGACGGGACACGAGGCGAGCGCTTCGGGCAGCTCTATGGGCTCTATGCCATCAACGTCCAGATACTCGAGCGAGCCGCCGTGCACGGACAGGAACTCGAGCACGTCTGCTAGGTCGTCGCGCTCCATCCCGCGGTCGACTGTGAGGGACCGAAGGCGAGGAAGGGCCCAGTCACACGCTTGCTCGATGAACTGGGCTGAGCGACCTTTGACGCTCAGCTGTATGAGGGACGGGATGGTAAGCTGCAGTCCGGCGGCGGCGCCGAGGGGCATCTCGGTCTCATTCTCCATCGACGTAATCGACCCCCGTGGAGCACGCGGGCCCCGAACGGGTGATGCACGATAAAATTCAAAATGGGCGGCTTGAAGGCGTGGGAGAGACGAGAGCGACCAAATGAGTTTGGGGAGCGCGTCGGTGGGAAGCGAGAGCTGTAACATGCGGAGCGACCGCCGCGACCATGTACAAAGACTGTCGGCGAGGTGCGAGAGCGCACGTCGGGAGAGCTGGCCATCGATGAGGACGGTGTCGAGGGAGGGACAGAGGCTCGCTATCCGGTCGAGATGCTCGAGTTCGCTGTGACCGAACGCGATTGGCAGGTCGGAAGGGGCGCGCATGAGGTGGATTCGCTGTGTACGTTTTCCCAGAGCTGGGTCGGCATCGTATATGGCGCGAAGGCCGGGAAGATATTCGGGTCGTTCGAGGTGAATATACCTGAAGAGGCTTTCGCGCGTGATGGTGTAGAAAGTGCGGCAAGTCAACATAATTGACTTTGTTCGAAACCAGTCACTGACGCTTGCAATCATTTGTCTGGATGATATTTGCATACCTTCTTGGTTGCATAGCCCTTTCTCTGCAGACTGTTCAACACTTCTTGTGGTGACCGGACTACCCATGTCTCATAAACGGTCCGAAACCATTCTGAGGAGTCAAATGCCGATGGAGGAGGTTGCTCGAGAAAGTCATCGCCGTCGGTTGCCAAGTCGAATATGTATGCCCAGAGTTCGGCGGGCAAGGCGGGCGTGTAGGGCATTGAGGGTTGGGAGGTCAAGGTCACCAATGGCGCTGAGTGAGCTCAAAGTGCGCAAGGGTTGTCTTCGGCACCGGGTAAGTCCACGAGGCAAGGCCTCGGTCCATGTGGCCAGGGCGGCAGGTTTTGGATATACCCAGGGCTATACCACATACGTAGTGTTACTAAAACAACGAACTAGGCTACCATGTAACAGCTGTTGGAACGTTGCTGGTGTAACAAATCACGCAGTATAGCTTATCGACTTCAAGCTATTTATCAAGCAGCAAACATTGAATATGTCAAACGAAGGGTCGCACTACTCCGAAGTCACGCGCATGATAATCAAGTATCTGTCTTTGGTTAAATTGGACAGACATGTTTCAGTACAGAAGTGGTAGTTATACAGAGCAAATGTAATAAAACTACATCACGCTGCGCTTGAACTAATTTCTCGAGCCCATCATACGCTTAGCAGGCGACCCAGGCAGAACGAAGGGCAGTGGCGCCTTGCACGCCACATCCGTTTCCGTAAGCCTGCAAAACCTGAGACTTGGAAGTGCAACCGTTCTATATCAAAGTGATCGTGAGTAAACGTCAGAGTTAGCTTACCAGTAATCACCCACCTGGTTGTGAAGAGTCCAGCGCTGGTTTCCGATTTGAGAAACCTGGACAGCGGACCAGTCTGGAAAAAGTAAGAGATGGATATAGAGAGATGCCAATCAGCGATCAGTCATCTCATGAAAAAACAGCAGATAACTCACCACCAGGGGGGTCGACGCAGCTGTTGCACGCTACGTTCTGGTAGTCTTGCGAAGCTGCACCACCGCAGGACTTGGTAGTGTAAAACTGAACGCGAGCACCTTGAACGCTGACGGCGGCGGTAGCGAGGGCGACGAAGACCTTAGCAAAGTGCATGTCTGGACAAAAGAGGTGAATATGCTGGAGAATACGGGATGGAGGATGAAGAAAGGCGTACTGGTTGATTTGTGTGAAGGGATGTTGTGTGGGAGTGTGAAGATGTGATTGTTGGTGGAAAATTGAGAGGCGAACAAAGGCCTTCTTATACTTTTTTTTGCTGAGGGTTTGGGTCATGTCAAGGACTTTGAAAGCGAGTATTAGGCTGGCGGTGCGGCCCGCCCCGAGTGTGGCGCTGCTGTGGGCGCATAGTCAGCGCTTAGCACAGACGCATGATGGGCAGTGTTCTTGACGGTCGGCGAACATTTCATAAGCGGTGGGTTGTGCATATGTTCAATCTTGGCTGGAGCTGACCAAATTGCTGGTGCTCTTGGTTGATGAATCGATGAATGACGCCCAGAGCAGCAGTGAAACATAGAAGCCACCAAGCTCGAACAATAGCTAGCCCGGGTATTCCAGCCCAATCAAGGGCATAGCTTACCGAAATGACCGGTACGGAGCGTAAAGCTGAAACGGGAATTTAGAAGTCACGGAGCAAGGCCTAGAGATCGCTATTACCTGTACTTCTCACATGGCTAAGTACGTGATCATTCAATCCTTGCGCCTGTACAGATTATGCGATCATCCAGGGAGATGGCTATTCGAACTTAATGGCTTCACATCCCTAACTCACCGTCTTCAGCAAACGACCTGAAGTGTATTACCATAGTTCCAATAGGTGAACTTCCTTGCTAAAAAAAAGCCTGTGCATCTACGTTTTGTAAAATCGGCTTGATTGCAGAGATATATTATGATATATGCACCAAGCAGTATTTGGAGCATAGATGTGATCTGATGCGTACAACCGTCTGGAAGAGATTTTGTAATTCGGAGCTTGGTGGGCACATTTAAAATTGCCTAGACGTACGGGTCCTTTGTCTGTGCTACTAAAGAACGTAAAGGCTTCATAATCTCAAATCATTTCTTCGGCAAACCAACTCAGAATTCGGCGAAGATATGGATAACATTTAAAAACTGATGAAAAGTCAGACTTTTTTCAAAAAAAAAAAAAAAGACAATGATCGACCAATCTGGGACACTACCTCAAGCTTGTAATTATTTAAAAACTTCGCTGTACAGAGGCCCGTATAAATTTCAACTGTTGTTTCTCTGAGCAAAACCTCAATCTAGAATCATCGTTGGCCTGCATGAGCTGGTACTTATCAAAAGTGCTTCTTAGCGTGAACCAATGCTCTCTTGACTGATCAGACGCACCGAAGGGCATAAAAATATACCATAGAACCGAGCTGAGCCCCAACAGGTGTTTCCGCGTGAGAAATTGAGATCCAGAGCTCAAGACATCCATCCAGTGTTTCGGATGGAAGAAATTTGGGGGCTCCCGATGCGACTCGTGGAAGAGAAGCTCACTGTTTGGGGCCACAAAGAGGACCTATCGTTCTTTGAAGAGCATTCGATACGTAAACGGCAGTCAATCCGCCAGCACATAGTTGAAATCATTGAGAAGATGGAAGTCAAAAGACAGTCACCATTTGATCACGGCGGTCCGCGTTGCCAAAAGGCCTCGGAAACCCCCGAACGGCACCGAGTAGGCTCTGAGATGGCTAGGCTAGTTAATATTTCGCATTCATTTTTTGATGGCGTCACTTTCAGACATTGAAGTGGTGTGGAACAGCACATAGAACATGCTAGATCGAACATTGTGTACATGACACTGAAAATATGACTTTATTCGAGACACAATTTGACTGTATACTATTTGACAGCTTCGCGCTATTCAGCAGGCAACCCACACCGAGCGCAGAGCCGTCGCGCCCTGCACGCCACAACCGTTGCCGTATGCCTGTCCAACCTGAGATCCAGAAGTGCACCTATCCTGGATTTTATTGTCAGCAAATTTTTGTAATGATCTGAAGGCTTTTCATCTCCAACCTGGTTGTGGATTGTCCAGCGTTGGTTTCCGATTTCAGATACCTGGGCAGCGGACCAGTCTGCGGAAGCAGATTCAAAAATTTTGAACATCAGCGATACTATAATTTATACAGTGCAAGATCAATTACCACCGGGCGGGTCAATACAGGTGTTGCACCCTACGTTCTGGTAGTCCTGCGAGGCGGCCCCACCGCACGACTTGCTTGTATAAAACTGAACGCGAGCACCTTGAGCGCCGACAGCGACGGCGACGAGAGCGACGAAAGCCTTAACAAAACGCATGTCTAAGCGAGGAAAAGGATTGGCTGGGTGCTTGGGGATGGAGATGGAGGAAGACAAACTTGTTGCTTTGTGGTGAGAGTTGCTATGAGTGTGGTGGGGATGTAGTTGTCGATGGAGGGGCTAAACACGAGCAAGGCTCCTTTTATGCGCACTGATCAAGAACCTGAGCCACATCGTGACTTCAAGGATGGAGTCTCGTAGATATTGTGTGCCATAACGAGCACAGTCAAAGTGTAAGTGCGCAGTTTGCTCACATACACATGACGAACTTTTGCTTCTTAAAGCGGTACTGCATCTCTCATAGGTTGGTATGAATAAGTGAACAGGCATTTACTCGATCGAGAACCCTAAAAGGCGTACATGGCAGAGTAGTTTTGTACAAGAAGCTCTTGCTTTGGTCAGATTTTTCATGTAAAGGCTGACTGACGAACGGCAGGTTGAGAGCCACTAATGAAATCAAGAAGCTTGTTTGAATGTTGTTGCGAGTACCCATTCAATCAAGCTACTTAGGGTATAGCTCGCCCGAAGTGTCAGCACGATGTGTAAAGTAAAAATGGGGTTGACAAAGTGTGTGGCAACTCCTACAGAGTATGCTCATGCGAATAAGCTTGAGTCGAGAGTGAATCAATACTGGATAGTAAGCTGGCAATAGCAAACACCTAATTGGAGTGCATAGAAATACACTCAAGATAGCAATTTAAAGGAAATGTGCTTCGGTGAAGTCAACGCAAGTCGAGTTGCTCCAAAAATCGACAGGTGAATTATAACTAGAGTATAGACCGCCAGCATTTACCTCAACAGTTACGGCCGAAGCTTATATTATGACCGAGACGAAACTTTATCGTTAGCATGACCAAGCACGACTTGTCCGCATTTTCAGGCTTCGGCTGAGCCCCAATTAAATGGCCAAAACCGTTTTCTAATACAGCAAAACTTGAACGTAATGTTTTGGCTCAATGCGAAACACGGACAGGCCACAGAAGTTTGATCTCATGATGCGGCACAGGTTCTTGAGCAGCCTTGCATGTGGTAGTCTCGTTCTCGGTGAACAACAAGGAATGCGAGTGTACATAGAGCCCGAGAAGTGGCTGCGTCATTTTCATTCGTGTGGCAAGGCTCGATTGAACGGCGATGATGGACAACTCGGGAAAACGGAAAAAGCGCTGCAGCGGTACAAAGCCAAGGCCAAGATGATGAAATAAACCCAGGGAAGCTGAGTGCTCGTAAGGGGTTGAAACGGGGGAGATGGAGTGGAAGGAAGCTGGAAGTTTGTTGCCCCACATGATCACCCGCGGAATTAAGGACGCCATGTCCGGGTAGACCGAGTAACAACTGCGAGGATGCTCAAGCGCTCATCCATGGAGTGGTACAAAGAAATGCCATTACAAAGCAACACTGGAGCTCAACAAGAGCAATCAAGTTTGGCGGGGCACAACAGTCATCCCTAACCCTTTGTCAGAGAAGTATCGGTTATATGCGCTTCCTAGAACCATCAGATATGGCGCTTAGGCGAGATTTGTCGATATTTTCACATTCAGCCGTTTCTATATGTCATGCTATGTTTCTCCGAAAAGTCCAAGGCCCCTTCCATCTCTTCCAATGATACCAGCACTTTGGCGCTTCACGAAACCCCAACCCAGCTCGTCTAGATAAGATGAAGATATCTTGGCTCAGTTTTTTGCTCAATCTATCTCATACGCACCAGTACTAGTGTGCGACAGGAAACATTCATAGAAGTGGAAAAAGCTAGACACAAAAAAAATTCAAACAATAAATATTTGGTACCGGAAAGAAAGAAAAGTTTATGAACAGGATTTGTGAAAGCGGTCCCTCTTATAGTACCGGTCGATGTTTAATATGGCAGAAGCAGTTGAGTCAAGGGCCTTGTCGAACTCGCACTGAATGAAAGAAGTTGGAGTGGCCCTTAGGAATCGTGAATGCCTGGCACGGCGAACACGAACAACTGGATGTGCAGTAGTGCCAGAGATAGATTGCAATCTCACAATTCAAAACAAGACGGACTCTATTGGCCCGATCGCAATCTATCCCTGGCACTTCTGTACTGCAGACACGCTGAAGAGACTACACATGGGCGAAGTCCCTAGATGCTGCGGGAGAGGCGAACAACGAGGAACGGAAGCAAGCGCCGTACGTCACTCTAGATGATCCGCTTTTCTCCTTCGAAACTCGATCACTTGTGGTGTAATTGGATATCGAAGACGCGCCACCATGGAGCTTTGGCCCATTGGGTAAGCACCTCGTCCGGAGGCAAAGATCATGAGCACAGACTGCACCTCTAAAGGCGTCAACAAGCTAGTGAAGCGGTAAGGAATCGTTTGAGAATCAGTTTCTTTTGCAAGGTGTCTTGGAAAGGCGAAGCTCAGCGGGAAAATCTGCAAAAGGGCGACCGCCTAGTCGAACAAGAACGACGTGGAGAGATTGGGAAGTTCACGGACGCCCATTGTGGATGATCGTGGCTGAAGAAGGCACCCCAGAACAAATGTAGAAATTCAGTTAGCCGAGTTGACATTCTTCTAGTTAGTTTATTCTTAGGTGAGCCTAGCTTCATCAAAGTCACGCTCCAATTTACAGCGTTGAAAAAAAGGTTTGTAGAAGAAACTCGCCTTGCGGCAAAAAAAACCTTCGCTACGTTTATATATTACTTAGGGTTAGGAGTCACCCCTAACGTGATTCTAGGGCGATCGTATGTGTGACAACCGTGCCTGGTGTGCCTCTTGCTTCCACTGCCCCCCCTTCTACTACTTAGTTGAACTTGGCGCCTGATACGCTCGACGCATCTTATCGTCACCTCGTTCTATCCTCTTCAGGGAGAATTAGACATACCTGGTATGACGCTCGGCGTTGGGAAGAGATCTGTCTGGATCCACCAGATGCCAGTGTTCTCATCATTCAACTCACACATTAGGGGCTTAACAGGTCAGGTTGGCCTTCTCTGTGTCTCTCCAGCTGACTCAGCTACCGGTTCTCTTGAGAACACTTCTTACTATAGCCAGGCGATGGTTGTACGCACTGCATTTTAGACCCTCCTCAACTCATCGATCGACAGCCGTCCTCTTTATTTATGCCTGGTCTATTCGAGGGAGTAGCTAGTCCCTGGCTGACTCATAACAATTCGATTAGCCGAGTGTTGTCCGTCCCCACCAGCTGAGCTTCATGGCCCTAGATGATGATGTGGCCACTACAATCCCCATTCGGGTTCATTGCCTCATGATCGATTTTTTTCTTCCATAGAGCCATTGCTCTTCTACTCGCATAGTTTGGTGTATCACAATGCATTGAGATTTTATTTACCTTTTGCCTGCTTTATCCATTGAAAGATTCTTCGGAACAAGCATTGCGCTCAGCCACGGGCCTATCCAAGCCCTCAGCTCCAGTAAAAAAGCTCAGAGCATCCTTGAGATCCAATACAAGCCCTAAATTCAAGCTAATGTAGCTATGCATTCCATTTATACAACCTAGAAGTATAACGCGACGATTAAAAGTATCATAGATATTACTTATGGGAAACATATAAAACGAATCCTAAAATTACGAGACTACACCGAGAGCGCGCTCTTGCTATTGTATGCTGGCGAAACCTGCGTCACTTCCTCGACTTCCATGAACACCTTGGTGGGCGTATCGTCAGTGTACGGCGAAGAATCAGTCGTTGGGGTCATGACGATCTTTGACTGCAAAGTTTGGTGATCCGCCGACATTGGTATATCATGCCATTCGATACGTACCGGTGGGTTCCTGCTCCTGAGCTCGACGTCTACCCGAGTACCGCGCCGGTTAGTGTCGTTGAAGTGTGAGCTGGACTGATGCGCGCTGCTCTCGAGCTTGTTGATGACCCGCGCGTTGAGCGAGGAGAGAAGGGAATTGGTGTACAGATGAGCGAGGGGGAAGTTGAAGGCGAGGTGCCTGTTAATAAGAAATCAGTTTCTTGTTTCGTTGCGGTTCGGCTGATCGTTCCATGTACTCACAAGCCAGAAGTCTGTGGGGATGGTAATGGGTAAGCATATGCACAACTGCAGAAGAGGTTGGGCTTACGCTAGTCACGAACGCGATAAGATCGATGAGGGCAACCACCGCCGTGAGTGCTCCCGTTTGCACGGTTGCTAAAAGAAACGTAGTTCAATTATGGAACGATGGACCCAGATAGTTTATATAGCTTACTCCGAATCAATCGATCGATGATGTCGTCAGTGCTCGTGAAGCCTGTACGATTTTTTTTCTAACATGCGAGCTTCTGTTGAGCTTTAAAGTCGTATCGAACACAAGTCCACACTTACGAGGGTGAACACGAGCGCCACCGCGATGATGATGTCAGTGACCGCAGAGAACGCGAGCCAGAGAATGACGACGACTTGGAACTGTTACGAATGTATAAGCGGGCTGAGACAGCTGGGGGGGGAGGAGGAGGAGGAGTGGTAGGAACCTTTTGGAACTGCACGAACTCCTTTACGATGCCGCAGGCGACGGCTGTTGCCAGACCGGACACTGGGAGCCACGAAGGTGTTAGTTTTGCGGGTCCGGAAGATGGAGGGTCACAACTTACACAGTTGAATGAGGCACGTCAAGAGGATGAGGATCGTGAGGGAGATGGAACCGGTGAGGATCTTGACTCTCCAAGCGAAGAAAGCTTGGACCATCGCTCCAATGATGGCCTAGATGGAAATTCAAAGTCGGTCAGTCGGAACGTGCGACCCTGAAGCTTGCATGTTCACGCACAGTCATGGCGGGATCTGTTTCCGACGTCGTCAGTTTGGTTCAATCCCTCCTTTCGTACTGCCGAAAGAGACTCACCAGTATTGAAAACTGACAATCACATCGAAGCACAGTCAGTCGATGGTCGACTCCGCAGCTCGCGGTATGAACTCACCCCAATCCGCCGATTGCACAGCGACAGCATCACCTATCGCAAGCCGAAAGGGTCAGATACTGGCGCACGGTGCAAAGGTAGCTGCAGTGCTCACCGAACTTGTGAATGAAGCGGTCGTACATGAACGCGCAGTCGAAGCCTGTCTTCAACGTGTTCGCAAAGAGCAACAGGGCGATCTTTTCTCAGAGGGTGAGCAAGGGGTTCTCGGCGTATCCGTTGGAAACGGAGTAACTCACAAACATCCGCATCCATCTCCTGTCACTGTTCGGGATTTGTTAGCAAAAGAAAAAGAAGAAGAAGACGAACACACGACAAGCGAACGTCTTGGTGATGTAGCGTACCTCTTGAGGATGGTCAAATAAATGTAGGTTTGCATCACCATGATACCATATAAGAATATCTGCGGATCACGAATTGATGAGTTCTCCCGCGTGGGCACCAGCAACCGCAACTGGCTCATACGTTCTGCAGACCGGCGAAGGAATCCCCATCAGCTGCCCACGTTCGTCGACCGACTCTATGAAATGGGTGCTCACCACGATGATCCCGACCAACATGGGCCCATATCTGCACAAAAGCTTATCGGCGACAATGTTTAACAACGACAGTGGCGCGGACGTACGACGCCTCGAACTGAGAGATCATCCTTTTAGACTGACGACGGAGGGACTAGACCGAGAGTATATGACAGAAAGAGAAGGGGAGAGAATGGGAAAGACTGTGTGGACTTCTCCCTGCGGCGTGCAGTCGGGGGAGTGAGTGGAGGGGAGCACAGCTGCCAGCGGGACCGCTGTATTATATATGCAAAGGACTTGGATCTCCAGTTGGAAGCCTCGGGCATTAAGTTTTTGTGAAGAAGGAGTTCAAGGACCTACAAAAGTCGCGAGGGGTAGACTTATTCGCTAAAGGCTAAGGCGTACCGTGTGATACGGGCTGTCACCGTAACTGGGTAAATTTTTCTCCCGGACAAGCTGCCAGATCTATGATCCACGCTGGCAAATTTGCACGATGGTAAGCAGCCAGCACGCCGTTCTGTAGTAGACATACTACGTACTCGTACAGAGAGAGAGAGACCTCTTACACGATGACCAAAATATCCTAATCACTAGAGGTGTTTCGTCTCGTCCTTCCCCGTTGATAGCGGGCTCGCAGCTACTGAATCCGTGGGTACTTTTTTCGGTTAGCTCCAGATGGTAGACTTGGTTTTTTCAGGACATCACGTCGGCAGAGCTCAAGTCCTTCCAGCCGGTGGAAGCTGATTGGCAAGTGCCTGCTTCAGACTCTGACACACGAGTTCAGCGATTAACATTGACAAGTTGAAAATTTTCTCTTCGAATCCGCGGACACGTTGCAGGGTGGGGGCGTTCGAGTGTGATTCGGCAAGGGTCGTTTTTTTGCGAGTACTGGCGCTCGCTGCGTCAACAATAGAGTACGCGTACTCGCACGTATGGAGCTGTCGTGGAGACCATGTCGGATTAGACGAAAAGGGGAGCTTCTATCCCCGACGCTCGAATCTGAATCTGATGGGTTGGAGGGCGAATCAGGCCTGCGAAGGCGTCCGTGTCATTGAATGAATGCCTGATAGCAAAGACGAGAAGCAGCTGAAGTGCGCCACGTCGTTAACCACTGGCTCGGCTAGTAGAAACTTCTGCTTATCCCCAGCGGTCGTCAATGTAGAGCCCACCCTGCGCCACCTGTAACGGGTGTATTTTGTCGTTCGGGGTATGTTGTCATTTGATGTATGTTGTTATTTGGTATAGCACTCATTTCCATGAAAACAAATAAGCGACTCGACCAGGTCCAAAAAGCGGAATAGCTGGCCTCGTGGGACCGTCATCTATCAGCTGTAGCCACCCGTAATGCAGGTGTGCCTCTCACTAGGTTGTTTCTTCTTATTCCCGATCAGTCGGTGCAGGTGGCAAAGCATCTGATTCTCGAAGGTGGGGGCGAGCGTGCTAGCAAGGAACCGGGAAAGCCCGGAATGGTGCCGGTGAGACCCCAGGCCAGCGTGGTTAGGCGCCGGTGGGTCTGGACGGTCATGTGGCCCGTTCTTAGCCCGTTCTCGAATAGGCGCTGAGGGTCACGCAATGCGGGGAAGGCAGATCCTGGCAGAGCCAGACCGCCACCTCGAATGCGGGGTATCCGGGTGTCTACGAGGTGGTCACGGCCCCCAAGCACCACTATATATACGCTCGCACCCTCACACGAGAGCCCTCTCCATAGCTTTTCTAGGCTCTGTGATAATCAGTCCACCCCCCCAAAGTCTCCCGTCTGCTCTCTCCTTCTCTCTCTTTACGCCTCTTTCCCCCTTCAACTTCGTCGAGCCCATCCACAGTCATCCCTCCATGTCCGCCCAAGTCGAGGTCAACGACGCTCTCTTCTGCGCTTCCCACTTCAAGGAGGTGGTAAGTATCCGATAAGCCTTCCACTCCATCGTCGTTCGATCCTCATCCTCGATGCTAGTGCACAGACTGCGACCTTGATCTCCGGGAGGAGAACGACGGCTTCTATGGGGTAGGCGCCTTTCATTCCAACCGTCCTTCTGTCTTCAGCGCACTGACGACACCCACAGTTCGACACCAACGACCGCGAAGGCTTGACCTGCCCACAGGTCTCCCAAAACAAGGAAGGTGTCTACGCTTGCAAGAAGCACGGCAGTGCCAGTAAGTGCCAGCCTCTCTCTCTCTCCACCCCCAAAGACGAACTTGGTGGGCTGACCCACCCGACCCCGCGCAGGCTGCTCGCAGTGCTTCGGCTGGAAGAAGCAGATCACCAGAGCCCGCGCGGCCGCAAAGAAGGCCGGAAAGTCATGAAAACAATGTCATCTTGTTGTCAATTATCCAATGTATCAGTAGTTATCTCTATTAACCGTTGTTGAAAACCTCGTTTTGAGCAACTTCATAAACATCGACGAGGCCTGATTGCACGCCAACAACGCCAAGAATACATAAATTCGGTATCTGAGTTGCAGAATCGGACATCAGATTTCGTTTACCTCAGCAACTCCACACAAACTAATTTGAGAACGGTTCAACAAGGGAAGCCGATCAGGTTGAGAGAACATGTATAGGCATTACAAAATTAGTCAACCAAAGTGAACACTTGTCACTGTAGGTCTGATCCGTCTATGAATACATGTAATAATTTAGATTCCTTCTTCCAATTGGCAACCCCTTCGCTCTCTATTGGGTGCCGTTTTACGCCTTCTCGCCTACGACCGCAATCTCGAGTGCCCTCCGCACGTCCTCCACGAGATCCTCCACATCCTCCACGCCCACGCTCAACCGAATCAGGTTGTCGTCGATGCCGAGCTTCGTCCGCTCCTCCGCGGGGATGCTGCCGTGCGTCATCTGCGCGGGCAGCTCCGCGAGGGACTCAACGCCGCCGAGCGACTCTGCGAGCGTGAAGAGCTTGGTTGCCGTCAGGAACCGGTTCGCCTCCTCCGCGCCGCCGCGGATCCGGAAGGAGATCATCCCGCCGTAGGGTATCCCCTCCTCCTCGTCCTCCTCGTCCGCCCGCCAACGGCCCGAGTCGATCCACTTGCGCGCGTGGGGCGAGAGCGAGCGGAGGGCGAGCTCGTGCCTCGGGTGGGTGCGCAAGCCCGGGTAGATGACGCTCTCCACATGGGGAGAGGTCTGCAGCGCGCGGGCAACGGCGAGCGCGTTCGTGCCGTGCGCCTTCATCCGCAGGTGGAGCGTCTTCGCGCCGCGCTGAGCGAGCCAGGCGTCGAACGCGCTGGGGACGGCGCCGATCGCGTTCTGCAGGAAGCGGAGCTTGGCCGCGAGCGCGTCCCGGTGCGCGGGCAGGATGAGGGCCCCGCCGACGACGTCCGAGTGGCCGTTGACGTACTTGGTCAGGCTGTGGAGGACGACGTCGGCGCCGAGGAGGAGCGGGGACTGGTAGAAGGGCGACATGAACGTGTTGTCAACGAGCACGGTCGGCTGTGCCGGGTGCGCGTGCGCGAGGCGCGCGATCCGGGCGACGTCGACGAGCCGGAGCGTCGGGTTCGTCGGGGTCTCGATCCAGACGAGCTTTGTGTTCTCCCGGAAGGCGGCCAGGATCGTCTCGTCGTCCGCACCCTCGAGGTCGACGAAGGAGGTCTCGACGCCCTGGCCCTCGGCGGCCACGCGCGCCATGTAACGGAAGGTGCCGCCGTAGACGTCGTTCACGCTGAGGATGTGTGCGCCCGGGCCGAGCGACTGGATCATCGTCGCGGTCGTCGCGGAGCCCGAGGCGAAAGCGAGCGCGTGGGCGCCGCCGGCTTCGATAGACGCCAGCATGCTCTCGAATGCGTTGCGGTTCGGGTTGGCAGAGCGGGAGTATTCAAAGCCCTTGAGAGATTGCATTCAGTGAGGACTTTTTGCGAGATGACGTAAACGTTGCGCTTCTCTCACCTTGTGAACGCCGACGGCATCCTGCTTGTAGGTCGTGCTCAACGAGATGGGCGGGATGACCGCGCCCGTCTCTGGGTTGGCATCGGAGCCGACGTGGATCGCGCGTGTGCCGAAACCGACGGTGGGAGGCTTCACGACGCCGTTGGTGTAGGGTGAGTCATGGTGAACGCCGTTGGTGTTGCCCTTGGTGCCTGAGTGGCCGTTGAGGATGACTGGAGACATTAGCGCAGGTCGAGTGATGGGTAGGGTGGGTGAGGGATGATAAGGAAAATAATCAAAGGCAGAGGGAATTATGGGGAGTGCTTACAGCGGACGTGGTGTGTGGTCTTTTATACGGGCTCTCGAGAAACGCAGGATGGCGGCATCATGGCGTAGTCGCGGCGATCGTTGGGCGCGTAAAGAGAATGAGCGGTAAAAAAAAATTGATGACAAAGCCACGGGCGGGTCTTGCTGTCTCGCTCATGCCTCCGATTGATCAGCCTCCTCCGTTACACACCACACACGCACTCTAACACGTACTGCGCCATGCCCACGATCTTACCAATTCATCTCACCCGTTGCTAAAATCGACATGCTCCGTGCTCAATCGGCAGCGTGGCTACGGAAACGACCTCAGCTGACTCGCTTTTTCGCCTTGGTCCGGACCTTTCACGTCCCACACTGCTATTGGAACTTCGGTTATTCATCCACATGCGCACCTCGAGCTCGGAGATAAAATACACTGCACGGACGTGCTGCGGGATCTAACTCCTGGGGTCAGCCACCCAGCTCAGCCAAACAGCGAGCTTGTTTCCACGTGCAGATCACGCTTTACCAAGACCAAGCTATTTGGAATACTTGACATCTTGATCCTTGACGCGATATAGAGCAACATCCCACTCAACGTTTGGGGGTAGTACCCCAATTCCCCGGCCGGAAAGAATCCCTACCCTTACCGCTCGCATGTTGTCTGAAACACGACGCTCTGTCCCACGACTGAAGCGGAATGCTCGGACCTTACACGGATGCCGCATGTCGCCACTCGAGCGTATTTGGCGTCATCACACTCGAGCGATCTCACATCTCGATAGTCAGGCAATCATCGTCCGTTGATTATAACGTACATTCGCTTTCGCTATTACTGATAACTCATGGTTCCCACGCACGCTTCACGTACAGGACTAAATGGCCCCCAGGATGGATCAGAAGAGATAGAATCTGTACGCCTTCTCCCAAGCCTTCTTTGCATCTTTCTCAACAACATCCTACGAAAGATATGAGAGCCGTCCGGCAGCATAGTCATGAGAAGCGACTTACCCCATGGCACGGAATGATACGTTCGAAGCCCCATTCCTGAACCGCTTTCGCGTCCCTCCTCGTCGCGCTGCAATAAAGGCATTGAACTGAGCGTCTTGCAAACCCTACCAAACACCGACAACCAGCCACTCACAACGGATTCAAGAAGCCTGCAGCGAGCGTGAAGAAGCTCTGGAAGATGTTGAACGGACTGAGCCAGATGGCCCAAACGGGGAGCCAAGTGCCCGACCGAGAGTACTGCTCCAGCGGCGGCATGTTGAACAACAGGTCCGCGACGATCAGCGAGCGGGAGGCGATGTGGTAGAAGGCGACGTCCTTGTTGACGAAGCCAGAAAAGTAGCGATGCTCAATCTGGGGAGGGGATACCCCATCAGCCGAGATAATTTTGGAGAGAAAGTGGTTCAATGCGTACCTCTGACTCAAAGCCATACTTAGTTCCCGGAGCGTCCTGCCCCCAACCTAGTCAAGGCGTGAGCACGACACAATAGATGAACCAAGCAAGTGGCAGCCCTCACATCCAGAGAACTTCATGTCAGTGTTCTTTCTGAGCGCTCTCGGCGTTCCAATTAACTTTGCCTGTGGATACGCCTGCTTATACTTTCCTACGAAAGGCAGCAAGAAAAGGAATGGCGTGTCAGTCAACCGTGTGATCTCCTATGGTAAGGACGTGCGTACTGATGAATAAATGATGTTGGTCGTCCGGTGCGACGATGAACTTGACTGGGCCCATAGCATCGATCGTGCGCTTCGTCGGTTCATCGAGCGGGGTCGACGCGAGTACCCAGACTCCACCGTCGCGCAGGCGAATGGCAGTCGAGCGGCCGCCGACGGGGAACAACCCAAAGCGCGAGAAGGGCCTGAGGGTGTCGGAGAGCGTGATGAGTGTATGTGCACGATAGCAAGAGACGGGTGAGATACGAACAAGGAGAATATAGTAACGCCTTCAGCTACCTGTAGACGTTTCGTTACCGTGAGATTCGTACACAATATGTTGAAAACTGGTGTACTAGCGACGGACCTCCCGAATGACTGTGGAGCTCATCCTGAATTTTGTATGCGAACGTGGAGGTTGTTGTCGTTGAAAAGAGGATAGGTGCGCATTTCTTGTATTCAGTGGGGGCTCTTTATGAGTGCTCGAATAGATCCTGGTGACGATGAGCAAATGCAATGAAGGAGCGGCGACGTCACGCGTTAGTGAACGATCGAACTCTGGGTGGGGCTCGAGCCAGGGTACTTTTCGATGGTGGGTGCTTCTGAGACTGACGGCTTGTGTCAACAACTTACGCTCGCTGGAGTGAAGACGCTGTCTGCACACGCGCTTGAGATACCTTGCTTGCACGTCCCTTTCGGCTGTCTCGTCTCACACCAGGCTTCGCCACGCCGAGGTCGGACGCCCTGCTTGCCCAATATGGACATGAATGCTGTGTGATTCGTTGTCCTTATGATTCAGGTCATGCTGTATGGTACGCTACACACGTCGCCAACCAGCGAAACGTCGTGCCGAGTATTTGGTCGTGTTTACCATTATCCCACCCTGCATTGTGCGTCTTTTCTCCTGTGCTGCTTGACACGACGGCCATTCATCTGACAGCTGTTCCTGTAAAGGGGATCAACAACTCCCTGGCGCTGATATACGTGCATACTCCTTCTTCACTTTCTGTCACTCGGCAAAACATCACCGAATGGCTGACCCGTCCACAGATCAGTGTTGACATCACGAACGTTTCATATTCTCAAATGACGCCGCCCGCCCTTAGGTATAGCCTTGCCTTTTGAGCGAGCGTGATATTCCAACACATGTCAACGCGTGCTTGTCATTACTCGACCAGAGAATGTATATGCGTCGGTCGTCGAGAATGATGCACTCTATCGGAAAAGCTCTTGGATGTGTCAGCAAGATACCTTACTCGCCCAAACTGTGCAATTCTGAAGTAAATCTACTTGCAAAGCTGGAGTACTCGACACTCTGGAGTCGATTTGCACTGATGGCACAAGAAAATGGGGCTCCGGCTTTGGCTCGCAGTCCAGAGATATTCACGTTTGAGTATAAAACAAATTGTATTATGAAACGATCGAGCAAGACCACAGTCACAAATCATACATCAAGAGTAGACCCCAGGATACCATACATTAATTTTGGTGGTAAATTATCATACTGCAGCTCACAAAACAACGAGGCTAATTCAAGAAGTTAGCATACAACTGTTCCCAAGCCTTCTTCCCAAATTTCTCGATAACCTCCTATGAATGTTGATTAGCAAAACAAGCGTGTCCATATTAGATGGAAACTAACCCCGTGGCAAGGGATGATTCTGTCGAAATCCCAAGCGGCAACAGCCTTTGCATCGCGCTTCATCGCCCTGAAAAAGAATATCGCACCAGTTTCATGGCCTTGTTCTCGCAAACACGGATGAGAAAGAGACGCACTCCGAATCTGTGGTGATGCCTTTCAACATGAACCTATGAACCGCCGAATAGGGGTTCAGACCGAATCCGAAGAGGGGGAGCCAGCGCTTCGCCTGCGAGTATTGTTCCGTCCCGGGCAAGTTGAGCAACAGGTCGGCCTCAATCAGCGTCTTCGAGTCTGCGTGGTAGAAAGCGACGTCTTTGTTCCTGTGGCCGGTGAAGTAGACGTGCTGGATCTGTGGAAAAGCCCGTGTGAGAACGAGGCTGCGAAATTGGTAAGGGGTGTTGTGATTACTTCTGGTTCGAAGCCATATTTTGTGCCTGGCGAGTCTTTCCCCCATGCTATCAAGTTGAGATAAGAACAGAGTTTGAAAAAATGGCCTGCGTAGAGAGCTTACCTCCGTCGAAACGAAGACCCTCCTTCGCCTTTCTGTCGATTGCCTCCTGCACGGCAACCAATTTGGCTTCTGGATACGCTTTCTGGAACTCGCCTAATCAGATAGTCAGAACACAAGGTAGATCTCTGGGGGAAAGCGGGTCTCACCGAGGAAGAGGTGGTGTACAGAATCGGCCCCGATGATGTACTTCACCGGACCCATGTTATCGATAGTCGCTCTCGTTTGTTGATCGAGAGGCGTGGATGCCAGAACCCAGACTCCTCCGTCTTTCAGACGAATGGCCGTAGAACGACCACCAACGGGGATGAGTCCCGAGCGCGTAAACGGCCTGGCGTGTGATGTAAGAAACCAGACCAAAGAAGGTCTCGCAACCTTCCACCAACTCACTTTGAGAAGATGGTGATATCTTCAGTCAGCTAGAGGTGGGTGAGCCTAGATGTACGGAGAAGCAAGATTGAGAAAACGTACTTGACGAATGACAGTCGTGCTCATCTTTCAAGTTGCAAGTGATAGGCTGAGGTGTAGGGAACGTTGGTGTGATGATGGGGGAGCAGAGTTTTGTGGGGACGGATTGGCCAACTACAGTGGGCCGCTTTATGAGAAGATGTATGGCTCCCATCTCGGAGCGTGTGATAAAAAAAAGTGGTCTATAAAGTTACGCGCCTATGCTGTTTGCCGGTTCGTCAATTAGGAAGCAAACGCTATTGAACTCGTGACTTCCCAAGGTCAATCTCCTGCGCTCGTGCGGCGCAGTCTACCGTGCAGAGTAAGCCAGAGCCGATGTCACGTTTTTTTTGTCGCCAATGTTGTCGCGGTATTAGCAAGACGAGGGAGCCGTGAAACAGGGGGGGGGG
>JAZHGK010005477.1:0-29183 GCA_037855215.1 Waitea zeae
GTGTCAAGCTTTCAAAAATTGAAGTAGCGTCAATTTATAACCCCAAAGGCGGATGCAGGTGTGATAATATTGGCTAGACGAGCTTATGAATCCATAATTGAATACAAGTGGCTAAGAATCGACCCCACTACACATGTAGATTCTCCAGCTGTTTGTGTTTAACAAACAAAAGCGTGGAAATAGCCAATGAAAGTTAACAGTGCATATAATAACAAGACTGACATTGACTCTGGTTCTGGCCTCCTCAAATAGTTTACGTTGATAAGTGCTGACTGGTGTGGGGAGAGCCAGCGCTATCCTGACGGCGGGTTTTAGAAAAACGCCCATCGGTCGCCAGCTGGCTGGAAGCAACCCGCTTTGTTCGCCTTGTAGCTTTTGTTTTTGCTTTTACCTTTTGTTGGTCAATATCGGATTCTTGTTCTCGATTTTGTACTGTCGTTGAAAGGTCGAAGCGTCGGGAGATTGCTTTGAACTTATCAAATGCTGTGTATGCAGCTGCGTATGCAGCCAAGTAGGAGGCCGTATTTGAGAAATCCGCATTCCTTGTGGTGGTGGTTTCGGCGAGTACGTTCCAAAAGTTGCAAGTAGGTTCTATAGCTTCCTTAAAAGGGGTCTCTGTAAAGATGATTTCAAGGTCTGGTTTTAACTCGTCGGGATCCCAAATGGCCAACGACCTCTGTGCTGATCCGTCTGCAAAATATATATTAACGAATTTTACCCATTCTTGGTCTTGCTTCTTGAGTCTGGTGGTCGGAGTCCAGAGAAGTATCCAGAAGATCGATTCAAGGTCGTGCTGGTAATGGTGCAGGAACGGAACACGGGTGCGGGTGAGCTCTCTATTCCGGAATTTCCCAGCTAGAACCTCAGCAGCCATAAAGTACGCGGTGCCCTATCATAACCCCAATAAGTGCCCCTTCATACGGTTTGATGATAAACCTACCGTTTTAGGGTCGGCATGCGCGGCTTGGTTTTCTTCTGGTCTGAATGGTTTGGCATATTCCAGGTCGCTCAGCTTGCCAACTGCCGCCTCTCCTTCAGCTTCGTAACGGAGTATGTTCCCTGTGCTGATGTCGCGACGAACCCACTCCGCAAGAAGCATTAGATGTAAGCCTGAGGCAAATATTACTCTTATAATCAACAAGCAGCGATGGAGGCGAAAGCGCCATGCAAGTCTGACTTATGCTGCGGCTCTGCACCCCGGGTCGCTGTCCTCTTGTCCCTTCGTAATTGAACAGAATTTGCGACTTCAAACACGGGACGATACGGCATTTCGAGCTAATACACAATTACAAATGGCCTTACACATAGTCTGGATACTATCCATACTTATGCCAGCGCTTCGCCCTGGCAACATGACTATCTACCGCCAGCAGCTGTTATCTTAATTTAGTAATTGATACTAATTCGTGCAGTGGACGTACTCACAGGATGAAGTAGGCATGACTGACGTTGTGTTCACCGCCAGCGTAGGAGATGTTTGCGCCACCCTAAAAGCATATGTGTTTAGTCCACGAAGTACCTTCTCGACGTCGTTCGACACGCACCAGGTGTTCGCCTGTCTTTCCAGGGACGGCGTTCCCCTCGACGTCAGCGTACGCATGGAACAAACGTGCGCCATGTTCCTCGTAGCCGCCCTCGACTGGGCGGCGGCCGCTGGGAATGACACCATCACGGGTAGGGACCCATTCCATAGTGTTGGTGTCAATCGGAAGCAAATCGTAACGTCCTAAGTCCATGTGTGAGCTGTGAGCCACATCAGATAGGACGAACACATACCGTGGTGCTCGATTTCATTGCCTCCATAGGCTACACGACATATAGGACGATCACCGACGGTAATCTAGACAGACCGAGGACATTTTTAATTCGTGCTAGGTGGCGTGTAGCTGATACAGAGACGTACTTTGCATGGGTGCACGCTGGATGGGTTCTCGAGCAAAGCAGAGCCAACATAAACGGGCTCGCCTCCAGGCTCACGGAAGGGCGGTTCACCAGCCTGTGCCAACTGCGGGAAAGGCGTATTAGGTCCGAGCGGAACACGATAGCCCGAGGGTGGTGGCGGAGGCCGTGCCGACTGCTGCGGCTGGTGCTGGTGTTGATCTAGAGACCGATCGCCAACCTGTGCACTCGGGAAGCTTGGGGCGCCGCTTCCGTACTGCTGCTGGTGCTGTTGTTGCTGGTACTGCTCGTTGAACGGGTGGTTGTGAGTGGGGAACGGAGGTGGGGGTGCACGACTGAAGTCGGGAACCGGAGGAGGTGGATGCGGAGGCATGAACGGGGCCTGGTGGCCATGGTCGCGCGCGCCCTGGAAGCTGCCTGGCGCGCTATTGAAGAAAGAGGCGGCTTCGCCGTATCCGTGATTTCCGCTCATTGTTGGAGGTTGGACGACGCCGGTGAGATCGTAGTGTTTCTGAGCTTTTGCGTCGTCGGTGGGTTTGTCGGCGTCCTTGTCTTTCTTGTCCTTGTCTTTCTCGTCTTTATCCTTGTCCTTCTTGTCCTTGTCTTTCTTATCCTTATCCTTATCCTTCTTATCCTTGTCCTTTTTCTCCTTCTTGTCCTTCTTCTCGGAGTCCTTGTCCTTGTCCTTTTTCTCTTTCTTGTCCTTCTTTACTTTCTTGTCTTTCTTGACCTTGGATTCGGAACCAGAGCCAGATTCGGAACCGGATGAGTAGGATTCGTTATCAGAGCCCATGAGAATGCAAGATCGGTAGGAGGCAGAGGTCGTTTGGAACAACGGATTAAGGGAGAAAGATGTCAGGAAGGCCGATTCGTGCACTGATGTGATCATTTATACGCACCGATGTCAGTAGCAATTCGGCAGTATCGAACGGGCGAGAGGCGGTGGTGGCTGAGCAAGTTGCTGTAAGACCCGGGTTGGATTTTATGTGCTGGTGACCACCCGGATACGTCATCGATGCTCTGGCTCGCGAAGTATGTATGGCTAGGGATAGAGGCAGTCCAGTACTCGTCCTCACTCCAAAAGACAGAAACGAGTCTCAATGTAAACAAACAATCTTTTTCTTTCCTCTTATCGAGTTTGTTTAGATCGAGGCCGCATATCTGTTCAGCTACCATCGGGATTCAAAACATCACCAGTAGCAGAGAATACACAAGTGCGTGGCTGGATAAAAAAAAAGGTACGTTCGTACTAGTCACAGTCATCCATCGGATCCCATAATTCGCGATAATACCGTCTAACTAGACCGTCCTGTTTTGCTACATAACTAAATCCGACTCAATGAGCTACAGTGCAATTTCTTCCAGCGTCGTGCCATTATCAATTTTGCCCTCTCCGACACGGGTGGCCATCTCATGCCAGGATGACAGAAATGTTTCCACAGTTACATCATCCACAGCAGCATCGCGCCACACAACCGAGACGTTCAACGGCCCGTTCCGAGAGGAAACAAGCTAGCGAATGAATAAGACATCGTTCGATTGAATCACAAGTGAGTCAGCTTACTTGGAGTGTCAGCGCGGCATTTGCAGGATTTGGAGTCTGGGCGAACACGACTTCGTGTAGGCCAGGCGTTTCTTCTTGCACCACACCCAAATTGGACAGCTCTAGGCTCACCCGATATGGATTGTCGGACTTCAAAGCTTGCTCGATCAGAACTTCCCAGCCCGTCTTATCTGGTGCAGGCATTGGGTCAGGATCAGGAAGGTACTTGAGGAAGCTCATGACACGCTTAGAAGCTTCTATGGCGGCGGGCTTGCTTCGCGCATCTGCGTATTCCTTCGCGATCTGCCAGAAGCGCGTGGATCGAACAAATGGGTGATACACAAAGGAGAATCCGCCGACATAGTTCCCAGTGGCATAGGGATGTCCTCTTGAAGACTCGCGCTGGCTAGATGGCGAGCTAGTATGGACGTTCAAGGGGGTCGTCTTCACGGCGAATGCGAGAGAGGCCACAGAAATCGCGTGGAATACAGGATGTAAGGTGCGCACGCCCTGTTCGACAGCATGAAGCTTCATTTTGGGAATCAGCTCTGGGGGTAGCTGAATGATGGCGACGCGTATATCTCGAAGATACGGAGTGGCGGGTGGCGGGTTTGGCCAACATTTATTCTCGAGTTCCTCGTTCCTCGTTCCGGCGTCAGTGACGTTTGCGTCCATATCGATCGTCGATTCCAGGCTTGGAGGCAAGAAAGAGGACGAAGGAAGCTCGGAGAGTACAGAGTTTCCATCGACTGAGGAGAGCTGCTGCAAAAGCTGACCAAGCAGGTTGCGCCCGCCAAGTCCGTCAGAAAGGGTGTGGTTGAAAGTCAGAGCAAGGCGGGGCGTGCTCGAAGTCTCATATGCAGTAACGCGCCAGAGAGGGCCAGATGACAAGTCAAGAGATGTTCCTTCATGCAGCTCTTTCAATAGCAGCTCCGTGTCCGAGGATTCCGAAAGCTCATAACGAACGACGTCTCTTGCTTCAATGTTTGCGCCGTACGAGAATTGGGGATGGCGAGTGTGCAAGACGGGGATGAAGCATCGCAGAAGCGGATACACCCTCATAAGTTCAGAGACGGCCCTCTCGAGTTGCTGAGGTGTAGGCAAGTTTGTCAATGTGGCAACGAAAGAGACTACTGGATGTATTCCTGCGAGAGACCTTGAAAGAGAGAACCTCTCGTATAGACCTAGCCCAACATTGGTCAGTGAACGATCGTCTGCGTGCTAGGTTTTTGTTCAGGTCCTCACCAAGCTCACGGCCTTTGATATCCATATTTGTGCACTGACTTTTTTAATACACCTACTTTTTTGTGATAGGGTGTAGCGAACAAATGCCGAGGGAGCGTGAGGATATTTAACGGGCTGCTCATCTGGGATGACTCCACGCGCAGTATAGCTGCCAGGTTCATCAGAATCTAACACTTATCTTAGCCGAAGATGATATTTATGGATCATGCGAGCCCCTCCAGCCGCTAGGTGGACAATTGCGGAACAAGGAGCGTAGTGTGGCGATATGTACTGCTGGTGGAGACAGGGATCACGAAGATGTGATTAGTTTGAGGGCTAAAGCGAGTCGGAAGGCGTGACTGCGTCCCTGAGTTGGGGGTTAACCGTTAGAGTCTGAGAAGCTCCGAAGGAGTCCGGCTACTCACCGGGCCGACCAAAGGCACTGAAGTATTATTGAACACATGGGCATCGACTCTTGCCCACTCCCCGGACGGCGGACAGCCTATCACCAGCCCTCTGCGCCCGCCTTCGCCAATAATGGTCCGGAAACTCACTATCCCAAAGCCTCTCGTGGCACCTTTGCCACAAGTAACGAGGAAGCGTCCACTCTTGCCTCTCCAAATACCAACCCTACCTGCAGTCTTGCCCTCACTGCCCTCACCTCCTCGCACAGATGCACCCCTGGGCCCGTCTTGGGTGCTGAGTACCCACATCGTGCCTGCCGCATATCCTCGTTCGACGCCCGTTGTGCCGGTGCCTCCTCCCATTTCTGACGATGAAAAAGATCGCAAAGCGGCAGCGGCTCGGTTGGGGGAACAGATCCTGGCCAACTCACGCGACTACATAGCGCACCCACCGACTGAGGAGGAGCGCAACAAAGCGGTGATGTGGAACTGTGCCAACCGGTTTGTAAGATTGGGTCGGCCACGCACAGGTAACCGTCCGGTGACGCTGTTCTTTACTCACGCAAACGGCTTTCACAAAGAGGTCTGTCTTGTGAATGTTCTGTGGACCGCTCAGACCCTGATTCTTCTTCAGACTTGGGAACCGACGCTCAAAATACTTGTTCAGCGCATAGATTCGGCCTCTAATGGCATGAACGTGGATGAAATATGGACTTGGGATGTCGCTAATCACGGTGATGCCGCGCTTCTTAATGCGCCTCATCTGGGGGGAGTGTGTACGTGACCTCTGCTTGTTGGATGATTTTCTCTTTCAGCTGACAATTTTTGTGAAGTTGACTGGGCGGACGCTGCGCGAGATATTAACAACTTCTTGCTGCACTACCTCCCACGCTCAGCTCGTTCCAACACCCTACCTACACATCTCCCACTCGTCTCAAAAACAGAAACGGCTAAACGTAAGACACGGGGCTTCACGGAACGAACTTTAGTGGTAGTGGGTCACTCACTCGGCGGGGGCACCACGTAAGTCACTATACCTCCGCGAAGGAACTCTCACGTCTGATGCTACATACGACTTGGGCAGGATTCTCGCTGCTCACGACACTCCGATATTGTTCGACTCTATCATGCTAATAGATCCGCCTATGGAACATGCTAGCAGATATACGGCGACAAGCTATATCCAAGGTTCAGCGAAACGACGAGAGCGATGGGCGTCAAGGTGCTGCTGTTTGATTCATGATCATACCTGAAACAACTCAAATTGGTTTTAGAGATGCCGCGCGAGCTCAGTTCGAACAGTCGCCCTTTTTCCAAGCTTGGGATCCTGCCGTCCTTGACGCATACGTCAAATACGCGCTCACCGAGGACGAAAACGGTGGTGTGAAGCTCAAAACTCCTAGCATTCAGGTTAAAGATCTCTGTCTGTAAACAAGTTTTCTGAAGTACTAATAAAGAAAACTCTAGGAAATTGCGGTTTTTGCCGACCACCGTGGGCCAGGGGAGGCCTATGATAGTATAGCAGACATCGACCCTCGTATCCCGCTGCACTGGATTATGCCTGCCACCCCTACTGTGTTAGTAAAATGCTTGCGTTTGTGCCATCGGAATTGATTTATCTCCTTTTCAGTGCATTCAACCCCGATGCCGCAAGTATGGCTTATGAACTAGGACAATTGCGCGTCTGGCGCAGGCTAGTGAATGCGAGTAACGTGTGCATAACTGGCTGCGGACATCTTGTAAGTCTGGCATCTCGTTTTTGACGGGGTTTGTTGCTCATCGTCGACAGGTTACTCAGGAAGCACCGGAGAAGTTAGGTAAGTAGGAGACACGTATTTTTTCTCCCCCTTGTTTCTGTTTACTGACTTTATTCTTAGCACATGAGATTGCAGATTTCTTGGAATCTAGATACGGCTCTGACCAAACGCCTGCATTGATAGCCAAAATGTGAACTCGGGCAATGGTAAATGTTTGATTTCATTCATGTAGAAAGTACCATAAATTGTTGGTAAGACGGCCATGTTAGGTGTGTATGTTAGGTGGAATAAGGGAATCAACCTGGTAACGTATCATGTTGACATCAAACCAGTGGTCATATCTACAGACTTTGGAGATTGTTTAATAAATCTACTCTAAGCATCCTGCACCAGTGCGGAGAAAACGCTTATGTAAAGCAAACAAGCAGTATGCATATGCTGCCTTACACTGTGACCTCCGGTGCAATTTCTTGGTCAAAATATATTTAGATGGTTTAAATATGCAAGCTGTCACAAATATAACAGTTTGATTCTGCACAAGCACTCTCTCCACCCATCGGCATGACCTTACTAGTATTCCAACATCACCGAAGCAAATTCCATTTGTCCTTTCATCACTTCATAGCTGCGGGGCCCAAACGCTCCTGCTACCTGTCGAGTTACTCAGCTGCTCTTTAAGCACAGCAAGTTTTGAGCGAAACTCGTCGCCTCCGATATAGGCACCGCACATGCGACGTTTACCATCGAAGGCAGACCGACCATGGAGGACGCGGTGATTGTCAATAGCTGTAAAGATATATGATTAGAGTATAAACCGGTAGAGTGCGTATATTCACGCACCAACAACTGTTCCTGGTGTGAGTTGTACCCAGTATTCGGCGTCGCCACTTGTAATATATTCGTTCCAAACGCGTATTGCGTCGTACCTGTGAGAATATTCAACCCATGCTCAATCTGATAGATTTCTATTGAAGGCTCACCATTCCTCTACTTCATTCGCACTGAGCCCTTTGACAACACTGATTTGTGGATGAGATGTGTGAGACTTTCAACCCGTGTTCCACGCACTCCCACTTACCTCCTATCATCGTTGTTCCAACGGATTTGCAATGGCTCTCCGTTTTCAACACTGATCACAGGATAGCCTTCTCCGGCCGGCGTATAAAGACACCCAGCTTCTCCTGCTGCGTGACCACGCACTTTGACTCTAGACAGAATATCAAACGCGCGTGGATGAACCGAGCGCAGAAGGGAGGCGACATAAAATCCATCGACGAGCAACGATGCGCCTCCGGAACCTTCTGTATGGGAGAGAAGGTGGAAGATTTGTAACCCACAAGGATCAGTCTGAAAGGGATTAAGCTGCCTGTCTGACAGATGATTGTATGACCTACAAAATAGGTGGTATCGGTATGTGCACCTAATGCAAGAGTGGTATAGGCAGTATCGCCTTTTGAAAGATCAGATGTGAAATCCCAGAACTTTCCATCTACCAGCGGAGATTAGCATTGTTATAGATCCAGCAGGATGTGACATACATTGTGTCTCCCTGATAAACCCGATTCGTTGAACCAGCTCCTCGGTAGCTTCGGCTGTAGGTGGCACACCATTTACAAAGCAAAATCCAAAACGATCCTGCCGTACATAGGAAAATTGAGTTATAGGGGGCTTTTTCTTTCAACAAAAAAAACAAACGTACAATCTTGGAAAGCCATTGATAGAGACCTCGGCAGTCATCGGCTATCACGTCATTGTATGTGACCGAAGGGGGATCGTTTTTAATCTGAGACCCCCATAGGACTTTCCTCAAAAGGTATTCACGATAAAATACTCCGAGCGTAATGTCAAATCCGACTTACTCGTTTTTGTGATTAGAATGGACTATGGAAGAAGGAGGGTCATAAGAATGCTCCCTTAACCAAGTCCACGGATACAAAGAAGTATGGGCACCGTTTTCAGGCCCTGAAATGCACATGACTAACTTGAGCACGGGTACTAAGGAAGGGAAGAGGGGGGGAAATCATACAAGTAACCTGAAGCCCTTCTGCCAAAGCCTGTACGGCAGTAGGCTTGATATCAGAAGGGATGTCGAACGTATTGAACAGACGTTGTTTTGTAATTCCATGGAAACATTTTGGGCAACGACAGTGATCACGCAGCCAAAAGTGATGACTAAGATCGAAGACGCTTCGTGATTAAAAGGAGCCCCAGCACGTTTAGTTGACCTTACTCACAATTTTGACCAGGCTCGAGAGTCCCAGCCTACGGCAGTTTTATTGGCGTCGGTGGTAACGAAAGGTAGCCTGGCTTCAGAATTTCCTTGATGAGCCTCAGTTGTAGCGGCTGCTGGTGCTTGTAGAGGCCGTGATACAGAGCTAAACTTGGAGCGAGTGTTGGAGTATGCAGTCGCCCTTTTACGTGAATGTTCGGACAAGGCGTGGCCCTGAACCCCGTTATATGGCGTAGCATTTATATACACAATTGCTACCCACTGGATAAATGTAAATTGGCGCTGTTGGGGATCGGCGCAGTTGAAACGCAGAACGTAGGGCTGAGACTGCAAAGTTTCTCATTGCAGACGCGAGAGGGAATGCCTCAACTCACACCAGCAACAGCGTGGAGAGTGTAGACCAGAAAGACTAGCGAAAATGGTAAACCCCGGAGTGTGAAGCTTATGGTTCATCCCGTCAAGTTCCGGACCGACGGTCGAGGCTGAGCGGAAGCAAAAAATGGACAACACCGTTCAGGGCGGCCTCTGGCGGAAATAACTTATCGCTAGACTCAGTGTTAGACCGACAATACAAGGATGAGGTTCGGGTCGACGGGTTTGAAATGCCGTATCTGTAAGCAGCCTCATGTAGACGATGAGCGCTATCAAGTTTCAGTCTTGACTCTGGTGTTGTAGCCGTTCGAAGATTAAGGGGCCTACTTCATGCGCTACTAAGGCGGCAGCTTGTTACATCTGACGAAAAAAAGGAAAGAAAAGTAGAATATCAATGCTTGGGGTGTGAATAAATGTTACAGATGTGTAAACTAAGACATCGTAAATATTCTTCCAAATTCAGAAAGCAGGTGTGCTATGATCGTGATGCCCGAACCATATCAGCGAAATACTTGCGGAATGACTTGAGATCAAGATCCTTGAGCTTTGTACAGAAATCGTTCGCGGCATCTGCAGGCCATCCTTGGGAGGGAAGGAACACATTAAGAAGAAAATCGTAGGCATCTTGTCCTCTTGTCTTGAGTGTAATTTGGAGGAAGTTGGCAATTTCATGCAGTACCTGCAAGTCATGAATGGGGTTCAGCTACAGATAAATAAGGTGCAAATACATGTACATACCACCAGCATTTGACCGTCTTTGACGTTGAACTGAGGAGATGCAGGGACTTTGAACGCTGAAGGAATCAAACGTTCGAATATGAATCGCTCAAACCCGGGCAGCCCATCGGTCGGAGATCCCCATATAGAGATACATCTTCCCAGGAACGTGAAAGCTGCCTTTTGACTCGCTGGATCTGAGATGTCCTCGGCCACTTGCTCCATGCTAGTCAGAAGTGCCTCGAATGCATCTTTGTTGCCTGAAAAGAGAGGTCATCAACTCACTAGAGGTCCAACACAGCTTACAGCCACTTACGTTCTGACAGAAATACGCCGTGGAGCTTTGCACTCATGATGCCATTTAGTAGGGTAAGGTAGGCCTTCTTCGTGTCTACATGGGTTAGCTGGTCGTCTGTACCAGTGACTGGCTGAGACAACACAGCAGATATATGCGCATTAAGGGGACCAATAAGCTGATCGAGGACTTCGGCGAAGTCTTGCTTCAATCCAAGGAAAGTCAGATATTTTCGGATAGACTAGAATACACAAAACGTACTTGAAGTTTATGTATCAAGAGCGCAATGAAATTCATGAAGTCGGCCAATTCAGAGGGTTCAAAATGTGCGAGTAGGTTAGCCATCAATCGAGGGATTAAATGCGCAGTGGTCGGGCCGGTAGTCGCAAGAATCCTAGCGAATGCAAAGCGAGCCTATGCAGTCAAAAATCAAACACGATTGGGAAGAAAGAAAGCCGAAACAACATACCGCATCACGAACTGGCTTAAAAGTATTCATAGCTTCCAAGGACAGAAGAATGGCGTTGGCTACTTCCTGAAATTCGGCTGGAGGTAAGACGTAGCCCTCGGGAGGTGGCGTTGGGTATTCTGGAAACCCTTTCGCAATATTGCCGAGTGCCATCATAACATGATGGATTGTCAGGATGGGGAGAACATCCTGAGCGTTCTTAGCCGGGGCCGCCAAAGCACCTCGAAGTTGGCCAAGTAATGGATCAAGAACAGAATGGAGCAATGCAGCCTGTTGATCTCGCTCCTTGCTGAATAATGAGACTAAAAGCCCGACTGTCTCAAAGAGATATAATTGGGCATCGAAGAATCCTTGATTTGCAATGGCTTCGGTCATGAGGTCCTGTTCCTCGGGGTTGTCGAGTTCGGGAAGGTCAATCTTAGGTACAAGTAAGTCTTGGACCCCCTGGAGAAGAGTAAGGGCCAGAGGTGTTGGAACTTCAGATTTGCTTTCTCGAATAAATCGCTGGAACAGGTAAAATACGCGAGACTGAACCGCCGAATCTGAGTGATGCAAGCCGCTTCCAAACATGATGTAAGACTATAGAGCAAAGAAGAAGAGCAACAAGATGTCTAACGCACCGGTTGTCAACCATTGCCTCTAGAGTAGGAATGATGCACTCTTTCCGAACCTTGAAGAAATCACCGTAGCGGGCGACTGTTTCAAAAAATTGCATGACTACTGCCTTGTGCGGGTACGCCGAGATACGAGATTGGTAAAGTGCCATAAGCATTTCTCCATGAGCCGTTAGAGGGAATACAGAGTAGTCAACATCTTTGCGCTGCTCCCTGGGCACCGTTGGCGCCTGCACAAATGCTGCTCTCCCTTTGATGCTAGCTAAATGTGAATCTCAGCGAATGTCAATATTTAGAGGCCATGTACTGCATACTTTTGTTTATGTCGCCCAATATAAACACAAGGTAGATGGCAAGCTCAGCATCCTGCCAGCTGAGGCTCCCACCATTTTGGTAGGTTGACAACGTAGTCATAACCAATGTCTTGATGCCATTGGTAACAAGATCAGCGTCAAGCGTTAACACAGCTTCCATAAAGGAGCGTAAATCCTGTTGAACGGGTAAACACAGATATATGAACCGCAGCAGCCATATTTACTTTTCGTAAGCCCTCGAATGCAGCTCTTTCATCTTCATCTAAATCATCTGGGTCATCGTCGTCCTCGTCCCATCTTGACTTCTGAAGGATGACTTCCATGAGCGAGGTGAGGAACCCGCGTTTCTCGCCATCCAAAGGATCTGAAGTGGACTTCCGAATCCGTTTGTACTAAACAAAGAGGTAAGAATGCTGAATATCCAAAACCACAATAGCTCCGGCTGAACTTACATGTGCAAGAACAGCGAGAAGAAATGGAAAGACTGTTGAGGACGTATCATCGTAGTCGTCCCCAATGATCCTCAGCATAACTGGGAGGACTTGGTTGACCATCCTCATGGCTTCGGTGCGGACTACCTCGTCAGGTGCTTCCTATAAGATTGGCAAGATTAACACATATCGCAGTGATGCGGAGATTTATTGGAGAAATAGCTTGCCTCTACAAGCTTCATCAGCTCAACCCCAAGCTGGTTCAGCAGCCTCCCCAACGCTTCTCGAAATGATTCTTCACCCTCGTCCGTATCCTTACCACGGGCAGTGTGCTCTTCGCGTGTGCTCTTCTCCAACGCATCTATGACCTCTCCCAGTGATAAAACCTTCAAGAGCTGCAGTTTATCGTTGGGCTCTTTCAATCCTTTAGCTGTAATGCGAAGTAACGCCAAGGATGTCGCCAGTCGAATAGATAAAGCAGGGTCAGCGAGGAGGGCGAAGAGAAGTTGAATAGTGTTGGGAGTGACAGTGAGACTGATGTCAATCCATCCTAAGAAACAGAAGCAACGATAAATTAACTGGCTTAAGTAACATGTGAATGGAGCACGTACCCACGTATGATCCAAACGTACGAATACCCCAATCAACCATTTCTTCTGTTGTCGCAATCTCTTTCGCATTTTGCGTTCCACCAGCACGAAGCACTCGTAATCGATCTTCACACGATGCAACAATTGTGACCACAGCCTCGTTAATACCAGGTGCGTCACGCTCGCGCACGGCATCTCTCACAAGTCCATCACGTCGATGCCTTGCTTCATCAAATGCGCGTGCTGACTTGATGAGCTGGTCCGCAACCTCGCCGGAAATCTCGAGAACAAGATGAAATAGAAGGAGTGATACATGTGGATTAAAGGTCGCAGATGAGGACGCTTCAGAAGGACGAATTAAAGAAAAGATATCTTGAAAGAATGTCGGCCATTGATCGATGTAGGTGCAAAGAAAAAATAGAGTAAGAGTATGAGAGAATTTATTGCGAAGAACTGAAAGTTATGAGCACACGCCAAAACTATTGAACGATGCTGACTCACATGAAGCGTTTGACTCCGCTGATCCATAGACATATTCCGACTGAATGTACCCAATAAGTGACTGTTGTAAAACACGAAAGGAGTCGTCATCTAGAGGCTCAAAACTGAGGCTCTTTCAGTAAGACTTTAAAAGACTAAAACTCAGGGCAATCGCATACCGATTGTCTAAGAAATCATCGAGGACACGAAGCGCAAAAAATCTAGCTTGAGGAGGGTATTTCCGAGTTCCATCGGCTGCGGCATCGACAAACATAGCTAAAGCAAGTTGCCAGGTATTTTGTGCATTCTCTTGAATGGTTTGAAGATATGCAAGAGCCTGTTGGTGGAGCGAAGCTTGTGATGGATCCGATGCTACAACAATGGCTTGAACAACTTGTCCAATCTCGGCCTCCATGACTTGTATCGATCAAGCAGAATTTGAGAATTCCAACGCGAACACTAAATCCTTTATTTTTCAGGCTTCGTTGATAAGTTTGTGCGAGGAAGCAAAGGTGACGCAGCCACACGTCTCAAGTCTTGTGAAAGAGGTCAGACGAGCATTCTTTCAGCAGCACGAGGAAGGAAGGGCTGAATTTCGCGCGATAGTCACGTGAGTATCTTCACGTGGGATCCAGAGCTCCGTTGCACGTGCTTATAGCCAACCGGCTGAGACTTTCCCGAGTTTCCGGAGCGAGGTAGACGCTTGCCTGCAACTGAAGGCCATGGCCACTGTGCGGACCAAACGTTTTCATTCCCCATCCTCTTTCAACCATGACCACATTCACTCGTACGCAAACCATTTTTGAGGCCGCTTCCTAATCTGACGTGATTCTTCTTGGTGTAGGAATTGTCCTTCATGAACGTCCAACAGGAGACATTGTCCCTGACCGTACATTCAAGCAGCTACAAGTTCCGCTCCATGAGCTCAAGCCACAGGAGAAGCAGGTCCTCGTCAAAGTCAACTATATCTCCTTGGACCCTGCCATGCGTGGGTGGCTCGATGATCGTCGTTCATACGTTCCTCCCGTCAAGGTGTGTAACGTGTTCTCCACGTCTCTCAGTCTCCTTACGTCACTTCTTCGCAGATTGGAGAGACTATGCGAGCCAGCGTTATTGGAACGGTTGTTGAGGCCGGTCCTGGCAGTAAATTCAGCAAAGGAGACATTGTCACTGGCACCCTTGGATGGGCAGAGTATTTCGTCGCCAAAGACAGTTTTCTTGAGAAAGTTTCGTGAGTGGTTATGACCATTTTCTTCTTGGATTGCACTCAGCCATCTCTCAGTATCCCTCAAGGCGCACAGATGCTCGACTTCCTTGGGGTACTTGGTATGACTGGCTTGACTGCGTACTTTGTGGGTGATAGCTGTCTTGATTTTCGCCCAGATACTGACGGATGTACCATAGGGACTGCTGGATGTCGGTAAGATCAAGGCTGGTGAAACTTTGGTCGTGTCTGGTGCCGCTGGTATAGCCCCAATAGCTTTCCTAATCCCCGCCGACCATGTATTGATACACCGTGGAATTAGGTGCAACAGGCTCGATTGTTTGTCAAATTGGCAAGCTCAAAGGTGCCAAGGTCATCGGTATTGCAGGTGGTCCTGAGAAGTGTAAGTGGCTTAAGGAGACAATTGGTGTTGACGAAGCCATCGATTACAAGAGCAAGGACTTCCACGCCCAATGCAAGGAAAAGATTGGTTACCTGGATGTCTTCTTTGACAACGTTGGTGGCGAGTACGTAGTTTTCAACGAGACTGCACTTTTATCATTATTAAACATACACTTAGGATCCTCGACTACATGCTCACGCGTTTGAATAAGGGTGCTCGCATTGCACTTTGTGGTGAGCTTGTCTAACTCTCTTATGTAATAATGAAATGTTGTTCTCAGTATCCAATAGGTGCTATTTCTGACTACAGTGTGTCTGTTGCCAGCCTGGCGTTATCATCTCACTAACGGCCATCAAACTTAGACTCACGGGAGAAGCCAAGTGGCCTCAAGTCATATCTCAATCTGATTTCCCAGCGTGCTCGTATCGAAGGCTTCATTGTGTAAGTAGTCTCTTAATTTGTGGAACTTCTCCGAAGACTAAGCTGTATTAATTTGACACAGGTTTGACTATGCGTCTCAATTCTCAGTTGCTTTGGCTGAGATGGCTGGTTGGCTGGCAGATGGTCGGATTCAGCGCAAGTTCCATGTCGTCGACGGGCTATCAAACGCGCCTTCCACTTTACCGCTCTTGTTCAGCGGTGGTAACACTGGCAAATTGTGCGTTCGCTTCTCCTTATCCTTATTTCTGGCTCCTTCTTACGGCTAGGCGCTGCCGTTTGGATGTTGATGCTGATATTGATTTGTTAACGCTCCCAGGGTCATCAAGGTGGCAGATCCGGAGGCCAACGGGCCAAAAAAAGCACTGCTCTAAGTACCTGTCCCGTAACTGTCAGCTTTATTACGAAAAATGTCACTGTAGCACTCTTGTTTTCGCCACCATCTTTTCACACTAATATATAAAAGGGACACAGGAAACATAGGAGGGCAAATGAGAGAACCAAGTCACAGTCGAGAGCCGAGTCCAGGCCATCATTGACGAACAGGATGATGCGTGCGTAGCTTGGGCACGAGTTTGTCTCTTGAGGCAACAACTGTATACCCTAGCGCGCTTCCGCATGGACTAGCCAAGTTTCGGGGCCCTTCTGCCGATAAGGCATCAACACGAGAACACCAACCGGTAAAGTAGAGTAACCGCCTGTTATGTTATCCGATGAGTCCTCAAATAGATTATTCTACAGCAGTCAGACGAGCTGCCGCGTCCACACAAAAACATAAACCAAGTGTGAGCTAAATTTTCCCTTATGTTACATAAAAATGAATTGACCTGAAAAGTGGGAAGGCACTGGACATTCATCAATCTGTTGTCTTTCGGCAGGACTTTTGCGCAAGTGGGGTTCTATCTTCATCGGCTGACCGGCGAGAATTCTGGCTATCACCGGGCCTGTGGGTCCCGGCGAGGTACCGGTGTGGTGTAAGACCAAGGTAAGAACGGCTCAGGAACGGTCTTTGGCCCTGTCCCACCGCGCGGAACCGGGAATGCACGGTCAGATGGGCTTTTCTTGGCATGAAGCTCTGGTGGGAATGCAGCCGTTACTCAGATGTGGCGACGGGAGCGCCAACCACAGGCGAGGACCGTATAAAAGATTTGGCCTCCGGGCTAGAGTTTTTCGTGCAGAGGTTGCGAGAGTGATCCCTTACCCCGCATTCACCTCTGTCCCCCACCTCCCCCGCATTCCCTCGTCGCGGTTTCCCCACACGACATCAACGCCCCACGTCTTCTAGAGCGACATCGCAGTTAGATCATCGACAATCTACCCACACGTTTGCAATCATGCCGTCCGACGACTCTCACAAATTCATTCACCACGCCGATGCTATTCCCCGGCCAGCCTTCTTCCGTTCGTGGGAACGCGTTCGTCATCAACAAGCTCACTGGCTTGTTGAATGTGTCGCAGAGGCAGTGAGCAATCTATTATTTACATGATTTTTTATCTAGAACCCTTAACTGACTGCACACTCTCAGACTGGCGTTTTCTTATACTGCTACTGCGGAGCATCCGCCGCCGCTGCGTTCACCGTCGGCAACTTGGCTGAGCTGCCATTCGGCTGTGAGTAGCCCGCATCTTCCCCGTCGATTCTAAATTTGGAACTCGTTGACCTAACTGTTCTCTACCCCTTTTAGCCCTGTTCACCGTTGGCCTAGGGTATGGAATGGGCGTCGTCCTTGCCCTTGTCATTGCCGCTGGGACTTCAGGCGGACACCTGAACCCATGTTTCACCATCGTTCACTGGCTCTTCCGCGGCTTCCCAGGCAAAAAGGTCCCTATGTAGGTTTTCTTGACTGTCAAGGATGCTCCTTCGAGGTTCCTAACATGAGAGTAGGTATATCCTCGCACAGATCTTCGGCGCTTACGTTGCCTTCGGCCTGCTCTACGTCCAATATCACGATTTCATTCACGTAAGTTTATATAACAGGGCATTTTAATCATGAACTTACATAAAGCTTAACTCAGGAACTTGAGGCGGCACTCACTGCCAAGAAGGCCTACGATGCCGTTATGTTCACACCCAGCGGCCCAGCTGGGATTTTTGCACTTTATGCCAACCACGGCTTCAACCTCCGCTATGTGTTCCTCAACGAATTTATGCTGGTACGTTTTACGGCGCAAGACCTATACTCTCGCATTCAGCTTGATGACTCGAATTTATCAGAGCTTTATGGTTGCACTTGCCGTTTGGGCTTGCCTCGACCCGACAAATATGCTTACACCTCCCGCCGCTGCTCCTTTCATCGTCGCGTTCGCATAGTGAGTTGGATGGAGTGGGTTTCAAATTCACGTTCTAACTCGCTCATCTCCATTTAGTGCCGCCGCAATCTGGGGCTTCTCTCCCGTCGGAGTCGCACTGAACACCGCGCGTGATGTTGGTGGACGTCTCTTCGCGTTGACCGTCTGGGGCAGCAAGGCATCCGGCGGAACTTACGCAGCGATCGCCGCACTGACGAATATCCCCGCGACCATATTCGCCGTGTTGTTCTACGAGTTCTTCTTTGTTGACTCTGCTCGTGGTACGTGTCAGATTCGTATTATTTCACCGCATAAAACTTATTTTACCTGTACTTTCCCAACAGTGCTCAACCCCGCCACCCTGACGTTGCTTGCCGCTCACAAGGCGCACGATGAACGCGTTGCTAGCCGCCACAACGATGCAGCAAGCGGACATTCCGGTTCCACCTCGGGTAAGATGGATGTCCACGAGGTCGAGAACGTGTCCAACCGTGTCTGAGCCACGAATGTTCGTGATCTGCTAAATTTCTCTGTTTCGGGAAGAACGATTGTAAGATTTTTGAAGTCTGAGAGGAGACAGACACAACAAGTACGACTAACGTTTATGATGTAATCATGTTCTTCATAAAGGATTTAAATGGAGCGTTGATAAACATGTCTAAGAGTGCAAACCACAGAGAGAAGGGAGAGTTGGCGAGGTTGGCTAAAAATGCACGACTCCCACTATACTTATGCGTTGACCTTCCGGTAAACCGGAAAGGTGAAAGCCGGAGAACTTGAGAAGTCTGACAAATATGACTTCAATCACTCGCCGGGCTGAGGGCAAGCGGGACGTTCGATCCGGGGTCACATCCTTGATGATGTGTTGACGATGACTCCATGAACATGTGAAAGCCCAAGTTCTTTTTCTTCAGCGCCTCTTTCTTTGTCGCCACCACGGGCTTGTTGTTGGTGCTCAAATTTAGCCATTCCAGGCCTCCGATCCGAGCAAACTGTTACACCACTTAAGGCGTCGACATACGTAAAAAGTTACTCCAGTAGCCAATTTGTAGCTCTGGCATGTCTGGAAATGCGACCTTGAACCGCTTGTCGAGGCACACTTTGAGGCAACTGAAGTTTGTCCTCCCGGGGGCTGTGATCAGCTAGTACGCGCTATAGCAACAACGTCTATACTGGCTCGCTCATACACATGACTTCGATCAATTCTTAGTTGGCTAGATCCTTTTCGGGCGTGTGCTAATGTCGCACGAGATGGTGCCGGAAGCTGGGGAAGGTGTGTCATCCATCATCCGTAGTATATTCTACTCAAATGATGAGCTCGACTTTGTAAACAGGACTTCGGCCTTAGGCTCCTTTGCGGCAGGCTTCTCAACCGTGTTGCTTTTCCTCTACATTCTACTCCTTCCTACCATCAAAGGCATACAGCCTAACGTACGTTCATCGCAATCCATTTCCCAGCCACCGGCACTTGCTCATTTATTATAAAAGTACCGACAATGGCGTGAAACAGGCGAGCTCGCTTCAGTAATACCCGTACGTCCCTTCTCAATGGGTCATACATCCTCTTTGCCATGATTACAGGCTTATGCACCTTGAATTGTTCTATAGCTGCTAACAGCATCTATTGTCTTTGGCTGGTCACTCCTGGCATTCACTCTCGCACGATATGCAGGCTTAGGAATTCTCGAAGGAGTCATAGGCTGTAAGTCTGTCCTCCTTTTTGAGGGTTTCGCCTCAGTGTCCCTTAGGCCCTAACTTGATGTACTTTTCTCCCCCATAGCTGTTGGAGCATACATGCTAACTCTTGGAGTGGTAGGGTTAGTCCCCTTCCCACGAGTCCAGAGGCGATAACGGTTACGGCAGTACAACCGAAACTTCTGGTATAGCTCTTCTAATATTTTTACACGGTTATGAACTGTATGCACCACAGCTTGTACCAGATATATGCTAAGATGTATGAGTAGTCTCTCGTCATGCCGTACGGCATTTTGTCAAGATTTTTCCAGTCGCTATCTCTTACATGCTTTTGCCTGTTCTTTGGTGTTCAGTCGAGTGGTAAACACGCTTTAGCCCGCGGATGTTATAGCTAGCATGATTATAAGGGTTGACATTTAAAAGAAACGTTACATGTTACAAAGTCAAAGCAAAAAAGCACGACCTGAGGACGTCAGATGTCGTAACATTTCGCCCATAAAAGGCGAAGGAAGGAGATAGATGACCACAGACAACCAACAAAAGTAGTCTGTACCCACAACAGTCTATAACGTGCTAATCGATCACTACTTATCGTCATCATTCACGCTGCGTACGCTATCTGTGGCGTTCTGAGTGTTCCTTCCGATCCGTTGTGCCGAATGGCATCTACGGAGCGCCTGGACAACCCAATGCCGAAATGTTCATCAACACCGCGCGCCGGGCCCGCGGCAACATTGTTATCGCTTGCGTTGGTTGTGGTGGTGCGTTGCTTCTCAAGCGCATAGGTCTTGTTGACAGGCGTAGAGGGCGACGCGGGCGCTGGGGCAGTACGTGGTAATCCGAGTAGGTTTTCCCGAGTGCGTTGATCACGAGCAGCAAACGCGGCGAGGTAGCGCTCATGCTCGGGATTAAGCGCTTTACAAAAACGCCAACGTAAGCCTTCATAATGACTCAAATAGAAATAGAGAATGATGAACGCACGTCGAGCCGAATCAGCGAGGAAGCACTCGTATACGAGCACCGCCAACAGAGTCGCTGGAATGTTCGTGAGTGCGGCGATGGCACAGTAGTCCCCAGGACCAGTGGCCCTCGTTCCCCAGACAGCGATCGCAACCATGCGCCCACCGAGGTCACGGCCAGCGTTCGCGGCGACTGAAGAACCGAGTATCAGTATCGTAATAGGATGTATCTACGAGACAAAAGACGTACAGGTAAGTGGGAGGAAGCCAGCAATTGTCACAGCACTAAGGATATATGGGTTAATGTTCCACAATGAGCAAGTGGGAGCCAAAGTTCTTACTATGCGGCAGGAATAGCAAGAGCCCGTACGGGAGGCGAAGCCATGAAGTTCGTCGGGTCGAGGCATGCCCAGATGCACAGCCCGATAGCAAAGCACTACATACAGCATACTATGTCAGTAATGTCGCTTTTTTGTATCGCATAAAAGGCTACACTTACGCCAACAAACTCGGTGAGGAACACATTCCCCAAAGCCGACTTGGGGTCAGGGTAGAGCGCAAAGACACCAGCAACGCCATTCGGCGTGAACATCAAGTCGTCGTAGATACCCTTGGCTATCATGTCTGCTTCGATGAGCTGTGGTGAGGCGAATTTAATCTATTTGGCACTGGAAGCTTTAATTCATAGAAGCAAAACTCACTTTAATGACGCTGGAGTATTGTTGATACAAGAATCCGTAGCCGCAGAAGCCGCCAAACCATTGTGCTATCATGTATGCAATGCCTTTCGGGATTGGGAATCCAGCAAAGACCATTAACGATACGGTCACGTTCCATCCAAAATGACCCCCAGATGTTCCAGCGCAGATGAGGATGGCAAGAGCGAGTCCTATGGCAAATGCAACGCCGATACCAAATAATGCTGTTCAAAGTTGCTGTATGAGAAAGCTTTCGGACCTTCCCCTTTGAGAGAACTTACATCCAGAGCCGGGTGCGCCTTGATATGTGCCAAGTGCAAACGCGAGAGTGACGCAGCCGCCAGTGTATGTGAAAAGGAACACACCAATCTAAAGCATAATGTCGTAAGGTTTATCTTTAATAATAAAGTAGGCTCATAATGTACTCACAGCTTCTGCGACGCATTGAGCGAACCAATGCCTATTCGGATTGGCGCGTAAGTGTTCAATTTTGCGGAAAATGCCCCGTCGAGGTGCAACGTCCTCCATGTATATGAATCCATGTTTGTCCGTCATTTTCAGCCGGTGACGTTACTTGCAGGTGAGGCAAGACTAGGAACCAAAAAAAATTAAGAGGGAAAGGTGTCCGGCGGATCCGTGCACGAACAGAGGGGGTGAGCTGTACGGGGAACAGGGAGGTGGCCTAGAGCATCGGTAAAAGTAGTTGAAAGGGTTTTAAATGGCATGTTACGCGAGTGGTTCCAGCGCGTGCGTACTTCTGCAGACAGGAGCAATGGAGACGAGTGTTCCGGATACAGATTGGGAGGAGGCCCCGCAGTTTGCATGTCCGTTAGCCTGTGATTTACAAACGAAAAGTTGAGCTGCCCATTGAGAACTTCAGGCACCGGAAAATGGAAGCAAATCCCATAATAGTTCTTGAAACGTTGATACCTTCATTGAAATATAGAGAATTCGAAATCACTTGAGTTTGGATGGAGCTGCACAAGGCTGAGACTGATTGGCCAGAGTTGAGATTCAGTTAAATAAATGGTTCGCTTAGACGGATCCGAAGAGTGCTGGACATGAAACTCGCAAGATATGAGTACCTAATGTCCATGGAGGTCGGATCAGCTGGATTGAGCGAACGCCAAGACGACAGAAAGCCACTTTGTGTTCCACCGGAGGATCCAGTATCAAATTATATCATATGAGTGCGGTTTATGACGTAGGAGTATATAGCTGAATAAAAGCCTGCTGGACGAGTTTGCTGCAAAGAAGGTTGAGGCTAAGGTGTTGTTGGAAGCGCTAAGCGCCGAATTGCCAGACCGTCCTTCGGCGCCTAACCGAACTGGCGCCTTCTGCAAGTCGACGTCATGGCGGTGTATCAGTTTGCACAGCCACATGCTATATCTGTCTCTGGCTCTCTCCTTCGACTTGCCATAGTAGCCGTCACCGCGTTGCAACACTACGCTCCCCTCTTTGTTTGCCTATCGTCTCTCATCTTCGTCTGCTAACATGAGCAATAACCCTTTCATCGAGCAAACTCCCGCACACGCTCGATACCCGGACATCTCGTCGGGGTCATCTTTACCAGCCACTCCGCAGTCCGGGCAGCTCCCTCAACAGACGGGCTTCGGATTCCAGCCGAGTCCGTACAACCAAGGCCTCTATGGCGGACAAAACTATCAGCAGCCACAGCAGCAGCAGCAGCAATATCAATCACTCCCTCAGCCTCAATCATTCTCTCAGCCCCAATACACTGGCTCGCCCTATGGTGGAACCCCTGGGTATCAGACGCCGATGATGACCGGGGCACCACGAAGTGGCTTTCAGCCGACGAGTTCATTCGGGCAGCAGCTTTCCGCTCAAGTCAACGGAAACTATGGCTACAGTCAACAGGCCCAGCCTCAACAGTACGGCGGATACGGCCAGCAGTCGTCGATGCAGCCCCCGAATTGGAGCGCTGTGGCCCAGTTCGACCCGTATGCGCAGCTCGGAAACGCCCTTGACTCGGCGCCTGGCTCGGGCGCCGGGCTTTTCGGTGGAAACGGGCCAGCGTCGCCCACGGGGATGCACCAGCGCGGGCCATCGTTTTCAGGACCCGTTACCGGCCAAGCGCCGCAAGCCGGCCAGCTGCATCCGCGCGAGCTTGTGCGGGCACACAAGTTTGAGCTCGAGAAGTGGGATCCGTACGCGTGGAAGCAGCTCATGAACTCCTTCGACGCGCTTCGTGGAGCCTGGGAGGCACGTAAACGTGACGCACAAAATCGTATGGCAGCGCTGGGACAGACAATAAATTATGATTATGGTGCTGCTCAGGAGTACGGGCGACTACAAGGGGTAAGTGCAACCCAGTGCGATATAAGCCCTTGATTCACGAGCTTCTTTCCCTGACTAGGTTTCCAAAGACGCCGAAAACAATCATGGTGTGTACTTACATATATTTATTATGTGAAGTCCATCCTCTCAATTTCTATTTAGACACCGTAGCTGCTTCTGCATTCCAAGTCCTCGAGGTACAGGGCAGCTATCGGCAGTCAGGCGACACAGCCAGCAAGCGTCGCGTGCGTGAGTCTCTCAACGCCTCTCTCAACGCACTGCCGGATTGGCCGCCGCAGCAATGGTAATTGAGCCATCGAAATGAGCCTAATGGAAGAGTCCAATGCAGAATGTTTGTTGTATATCTCAATGTCCTTCGCTATCCCTTGCTATTAGCAATTTATCCGTGTATGCATATTCGAAAGACTTTTGGTCATCATGCTAATAATCAACACGTATTTGAAATGCGGGTTTTGGCCAGCCACCAGAGTTCAGAGGTCCGTGCGAAATTAGGAACAGTCTGAGACCCTTACGTCATACTTGGTTGCTCCTTCTTGTCAATGTATGCCCTCATGGGCAAAAAGAGTAAAAATGGGAAAAGCTCCCTTCACAAGGTCGGTCCCCTGTGTGATCTTACTTTGAATACAAAGGAGACCTCTACTCAAGTTACCCTTAGAAATTGTGATCAACGTCTTTGTCTATGCCGCTCGATCCTCGTTGTCCAGTGCGCTCGCCATTTCGTTGGTATCCAAATGGTCCCGCGAACTCGCTCTACCATATGTCTTTGAAGTTGTTGTACGTCTCCAGTTTTTCTGCTTAGTTAGGGCACTAAACTGATAGAAGCACTCCTAGGCTATAAATCCCACTTTCCGACCTACTTCTCATCGCAAACCAGGCATTCATGAGCCGCCTCCGCCAGGGCTATTTCCCCATGAACGCGGCCCACTTGTACGCGCCATATGGATGGACAAGACAGCAATGAAGGAACGCTCCATCCGATCTACTTTTGACTTTTGCCGAAATGTACATACGCTTGCGCTCTCTTGGGAACGCTTACGAGACCTTCATACCTCACAATACCTGTACAATCAGCCCCAACTTCCCATCGAAGCCGAACACGGACACCCGCATCCGGAGGATTTACACTACCCTCGTCCACATCTGCACTCTCCCTGCCGATCGTTGACTCTCCTCTCGCCGTGGGTCCTTTCGCTATGGCGTGATGCTTGCCTGAGCACCCGAGTCGGATGCTCTCTGTTTCTGTCATTGACTCATCTACGGCTGATCGACTTTGAGCCTCGTCGCCTACCCTTACCCCGACTTCCGCACCTCGTATGCTTCGCCGCGCCCCCAGCACAGGATTTCCTAGGAGAAAGCGTGAGACTGGGGGCACGCCAGATACTGGCCAGTGAGAACTGGCCCCGATTGAGGATGATCGTCCTCACTGTCGAGTCGCCAGCACAATCGGACATGCACCGCCGCATGCCCGCGGAGGAAGATGACAGAATTTACGTCGTTCACGCGCCCAGCCGTCTGGCCTTAGTACGGAGGGAGTGGGAGTATGAGGCGAGAGGCGGAGAGGGAATTTGGGAACGTGCACTCCGCGAGAGGCGCGAGTGGACGAGCCAACTTGACGGGATTTCGCCAAGCATGGGAGCTGATGAAGAGAAATTACTCAAGATAGTGAGACACGAGATTTCTGAATGCAGCTGCAGCTTTGGGACGGATGTACAGAGCTGACGACGGTCGCCTTTGTATAGAGTACTTGGTGGTGGCTCCCACAGTGACCGTGGCACTCATATGATAGAGCTAGTCTGGTAGGCATATTAAGCTTGTATAGAACATATGGTAAAATAGTACTGTATCATCATATGTTCGTAAAATTCACCCACGAAGAATTCAGAAAAATTTCTGAGGTTAAAAACAATCGTGTCATCATTTGCTAGGGTCTGGCATGGGCGTCCCCGTGTACGCCCGGACAATACCCACATGTAAAATCCCAAAAGGGAAGTATCCGGCCCATTCACAAAAAGCTGACCTAATGTCTTGTCAGCATCCGTGACCGTGACAAACCACACCCTTTCGAATTATCTACGCACCCGCCAGCCTGACCGCCTTCCACCCACTCTCGATCTCATTGACAGTGGAATTCCTCACTTGTTTCCACGCCGCTGACTCAGTCAACGCTATCATATCTGCTTCTCCCTTACCCCTTACATCAGAATCATTTTTATTACAATTATGGTATAGGTACCATTGATAACCTTAATATTTCCGTGCGTATGAAGGAGTTATGGTCTCTAGTACTATCAACATTCGTTTGCAATATATATCTTCTTCAATGAATTTGACACAATCTGCACTTTAAGAGTTGAAGACGTGCTGTGAGAAAGGGCTCAGGGCGAATTTTATAAATACCAAACAAAAAGAAATAGAACCATAGTTTTGAAATAGAAAAGTGTATGTTGAACTTAACACGAGAATATTACTCATATACAATGGAAACTAAATTGCACAAGATGAGCTGCACGAGTGCTTAGTGGTGAGGCAAGAGCTAGTGGTGGCAGATGCCACTACTATCCCCTATGGTACAATGAAACGAAACCTGCTGTTTTCACTTCTTGTCCCTGCGCCTTCCGTTCTCTTAGATTACTTCATCAAAAATTGTACATAAACTGATAATTTTAGTTCTTTGCTATACACCCATATTTTTTTATGTGCGCACAAGCTTTTAAGAGCGAGACGGAACACATCCGGTACAGAGTCTCAAAACTTGGAGAATGGATGGCTGAATGCAACAGAATGATCACATCGGTCACAAATCTGACACTGGCATGGCTCGGCATTGACTGTCAAATCTGTCAAAAGTGAGGGTTGTCCACTGTGCAACGAGCAAGAGGTTTAGACTGAGGTGTATGTATTACTACAACAAGAGTTTGTAAATAAAGTGAAGCCAGAACTTCAAAACCGGTGAGGCGCATACTTTATGTGTCTAAATAGGGTGAGCACAAAGCAAAATAATAATAATCTGGAGCAGATGAGGCGAAATGAGAGGTAATGTGGGTCACGTAAATTGACATTCATTAAACTTCGCCAAGGATATGGCAGGTCACGCTCGAAATCACACTCTCAAAGACTGTAAGTTGCTTTTTACTTTCAAGCCCATCAACAAGATTTTCAAAAAATCGGGCTTGACAGTTATATAAAAAAAGCTACTTAGCTTAATTATCCACTATGTTTTGCAAGAAAAGCTGAGACATAGTTATAGGATCTTGCATATTCGGAAATTTTTCGAGACGTAAAAAGTCGACACACCTTAAAAACAGAGGCTACATCGTTTATACTGTAGAAAAACGCACCACTTATATAGTACTAAATATTTATTGGTAGCTTACAGATATGGTTGTATTTTTTGTGATTTATTTTCTCATTAAGAAACAGATACTACGAGCAAGGAAATACCTCATTTCATTGCGCCAGTCCATTTCATTGTACCATAGGGATGGTACTTAAGTACTGCCGGTAATGGTGTGTGACAGTTGCTTACACAAGAATCTAGTTTTTGGGCGCCCGTTTGGATTTCCATCACCCATCCCACCTATTTAGGCCTGGCGTGTGACTTCGTAAGCGGATTGAGGCACGAGAGGCGCGAGACGAAGGAGCGTCTGTGCGAGACCAGAGTGAGAGTGCGCCTCGCACCGCCTCCTCTGACTCTCGCCAGCATCCAAGCGGCTCTGGATCCTCCTTCGCACACTCGATTTTCTTTTGTCCCACGCGCCTCTTCCCCCATAAACTCGATTATTTCATATCTTAGCCAAATCAGGTAAGCTGAGAAGAGAGACTTACGGCGAAGCAGGGGCCCATGCCACCCGCGGGTGCTCACCGCGGGACCCCCTAGCAGGTCTGACTTCCGAGCTGGGAAGCCGTGCACGTGGTGCGCAGGTTTTGCCCGTAACATATCCACCAGTTTTGATTCGATTCACGAAAGAAACGCACAGACCACGGATCAAAAAACCACGGTCGTATGGACGAAATCCAGACCCCAGCCATTACCGCTGCCACCGGGAGTGTTTATTATGGCCTGAATCAGAGGACTCGTGACCCTGTTGCTTCTGACTTGTTATTATCACACAGTCTCGCTCTGGGTCTTGAGTGATCCGCCGCACCAATTTGCTGGTAGTCTATTGAAATAACTCAAGCTTGTTATTTCAACTATAATAGCAAAATTTCACCTCTGTTCGGCCCAGCATGAGCGACTCTAGTTTGTTCAACACTTTAGTGGCATGTTAACTCTTGAAAGCGCTAGGAGGTATAACTGCTACAGTAGCAGGGCTTCTTATTTTCTGTTATGCCATCCAATGGCAAGTTCTCTGGAATTCTTATTCAAAAAAGACTCTGTGCGTTCTATTGTTTCAACATCCCTTCTTTTCATCAGCTAAATGCAGCCCAGGTACTCCGTAAGTCCAGAACCAAACAATATCATCACAAAGCATGTCAAACATGACAAGGCATCCATATGATTTCTTGCCTTCTGGCTATGATGTTTTGGCTTTGGAAGCATTTGATGACGCATTATCATTTGTCTTTCTTGACAAAAGTTTCGAAGGTGGAACCACTGGACATATTTCCGCTAAGCGGAGGATGTGCCCGTTCGCATGTGTAAGTCTTCTCGAGGATTTGATTATTTAATACTTTGAACAGCCCTTTTTTGTATATTAATGTGAATGCGAGAGACAAAGGCACATAATCTTTTGGTTCTATCTCTCGTTTTCTGCCTCGAAGTCGCGCTAAACTCTACCTGCTCTATCTGCCTAGGATTTATAATGACTGGGGTCAAAGTGATAGCTACTACAAATGTAGCCTACACGCTGAAGGTACGTCGTTTGATAACTACGTGAATACTAACTTCAAGCCAATGCGAATTACCTGTTAGCGAGCCTACAACGATCCTGTTGAAATTGAGAGGTGATCATGACATAGCTTACTATATCACAAGTATGAAGTCTATTATACTCAACCCTTGCTCATAGACTTGATAGCTTTCACAACGCCTTGGTCAGTTACCTGGGCAATCGCCTCTCTCCTGCCCCCATTGAACTGAGTAAACCGACTGCAATTCTTGAAATGGGGTGAGAATCAACATTCGAATGTCCTTCATTCTCTGGCTTACATCCTATTACAGCTGTGGTAGTGGAGCATGGTGAGCCAATAGCTTTAGAATATCCAGGGAATCGGCTAAAATCAAAATCGAGGGCCATTGCGGTAGCAGAAAGGTTCAAAGAAGCAACAGTGACAGCTATTGATATTTCTCCGTTTCCAGAACGGCAAGTAGCTGTTTATTCGACTTAATTTAAGGACTCTAACCGTTTTCGGACAGGTACATTCCGCCGAATCTTCAATTTGAACAAGTTGATCTTACCAAGCCTTTGCCTTATCCACCCGCATCTTTTGATATAATTCACGCCAGACTCGTCTTTAAGCACGTAAGTCCGCGATATTTGTTACGCAATCCATGATTGGAGCCAACTATTTCTCATATTGCAGCTACCTGATGGCCCTGACGTGCTCACACGAGCCTACAATCTTCTCAAACCCGGAGGCTGGCTCTTGATTAAAGAAATTGACGAGTTTCATAATGACAACCCTGACAAGCCGTTTGCGCCTGTTGTCGACCAAGCTCACATGATTTGGCAGAGCATTGCAAAAGCACGTGGTGCAACACCAACAATCGGTCGTAGTTTGGAGCAGCTGGTGAGCGGCAGCGGACTGTTTCAGCATGTCGAGGTGGAGAAGCATCTTCTTCAGTTATCTCAGCAGAGCGAAGGTTGGTTCTTGAACCTAGAGTGTTTTTTTTTTTTTT
>JAZHGK010005478.1:0-10718 GCA_037855215.1 Waitea zeae
CCCCCCTCGCCCCTTGCTTTTGCAACCGCGCCGGGAAAAACCGTCTCGGCGTGCGGCTTCCGGGCGTTCGACTGACGGCACACCCAGAAACAAACATTCCATCTTTAAAAGTTCCCGGCCGTCAGACCACGCCTATCAGTCGCGTCAACGCTCACGCGCGCACCGTAACAAGACGCCATCTCGCCTCCCTTATTTCATATTTGCTCATCCCTACTCCTCCTCTCGCTTACGACTACGTCCGACCGCCAAGAGGGAGCCTGCTGTGGCCCTCCACGCGTCTCCAGACGACGCACCGTACACAGAGCCAGCCCCATGGGTTCCCACAGATAGGAAGAAAGAAAGAGAGAAGAAGAAGAAGAAAAACAGACACCAGAACTAGGCTCACCCCCGGCGGTGGTCTTCCGGCTCCAACACCGCGCAACGACCGATTGAATGACGACGTATCGTAATCAACCCCGCGATCGACTTCTTCCTGCCCTTACCCCTCACCACGCTGTGTGGCGTTAGGCGTTTCGACCCAAGCGATACGTAATCCCTCCCATCCGTCCACGCACGCACACGACGACGACGCTGTGCGATAAACCGGTCGACGGAGATCAGATATCAGTCCCCCCCCCAAGGGCCAACCTGTACGCACAACCACAATCCCGCACTGCGTCCAACCCACAACCGTTCTGTGCTTTTCTTACCTTCCACTCGTAGCTCCGGCCTTCGTGGGAACCAACTTGGCACGCACACCGCACGCATGGCTAACGTAAGATTCGCTCAGATTGCCCAGAGCAGTTTTTTTTTTCCACAGGACCCCAAATCTACCCACCCTTGGGGCTTGGGCGTCCCCCCCCCATCTCCCACCGACACGCGCGGCGCGCCACTTTGGAGAGCGAGGGAGGACACCCCGCGGTCGGCTGTCGCAGACTACCGCCCGCCTTGATTCTCTTGTTGCAACCCATCCCGATAGCGAGCACCACTCCCACTATCAATTAGACTCGCTTCCTCGCGTTCGCCCTCCGATCGACGACATCTCATCCCCGCGACGAACCAAATAGCCGGCCACTCCTGGTGTCCGACCTCCACGGTAAGAGAAAAAAAATTATGTACAGCTTTCTCCCTCTATTCCTCAGATCGCGACGCGACGCGCCTGGCGGCGATATCTCCTCCTAACGAGCGGGGCTCTCCATCCCGCCAACCGCAGGCGCGCTTGGCCTTTACGGCCAATCACGTCTTCTCATGAGGCATCCTGGGCCAACGCCCAAAGCGAACGGGTAGGCAGAGATGCAATGCCGCACCCTCTCCGACCTCTCTCTCGCGACGCGGTCGGGTCGGATGATGAGATGACGTGCGGCAGCTGTGCCCAGCGGAACAAAGCCGGATTGCAAACTTCCCTCCGGACGCACTGATCAGTGAACGCCTAACCGCACCCGTCGGGGGTTCTGTTCGCACGTCTGAGGCATGATGCATGATGATAGGTGCCTACCGGCCCTCTGCGGGAAGTTGCGTAGATACCAAATTAGTAGACATGACTTTAGATGTAGTTTTACTTCCACCGCAAACAACAATACTACTTAAAGATCCTTGTTGAGGACGGCCATAGCCGCAGGCAGGAGAAGATCGGACTCTTCTTTTTGTGCGCCTATTTCTGGAGTCGGTTAGAAGGACCATATGAAAGTCGAGATGGCGTCATATGGTCAGATTGTCGTTGCAATAAGAACGGTGATTTTTCAAGCTAGTTACAAGATTCATCAATAAGATGGGAGTAATTGGATGGGTTTAAAAGCAAGGTAAAAGCACAACCGTCCTGTTTGTGAGTGGTCGTGTGTTGGTAGAGGAGGATCCAAGAAAGTATATGGAACGGCAACCACGCCAAAGGTGGAATGCTCGAGGTGACCAAGAAATACCCTTGTAGCCTTGCAAGGTTGGAAATAATAAGAGTATGGAACAAGAAAGTAGATGATGGCGTTGCCAAAGCACGCAGATAATTGGAACGTTCTGGAAAAGGAAGATCGAAAGGAGATCAATCCGAGTCCCAAACAAGCGAGAACGTCCCTTTGAACGGATCTAGACACGATAACGAGAGGTCGGCAGAACGGATGTACCCCAAACAAACCGATAGAAGCAATGGTGTAGAATTGTTGTTGCTTTGGTCGCCGCGAGGGCAAGAACCGAGCCGCAAAAGCCTCGTAGGAATTGAATTGGGCTGGGGGGAGTTAGAATCACGCCGATGCAGCGTCAACGGTGATCACAGATGACGTTAGGCCCGTGTTCGGCACAACAGAAACTGCCGTCGCACTTGAGGAACTCGATGAGTCAACCGCTGTCCCGGGTTCACGAACGCCACCAGCATCGTCTGAAGCAGCATCGGCCTGTTGCCTTGGAGAAACAGGGCCTGCCATATCGGAGGTCGAGAGAATAACACGTTCACGTTCACGCTCTTGGCGACGGCATCCAAGCCAAGCATACCACATCATCGTCTTGAGTTGCAGCACATCTTCCTTCCAGACTTGGCTGGCATTGAGTGCGCGGAATTCTTTTGTCAAGATCTCACAGCGCGCAAGGTTCTCTGGGCTCACAAAGTCGATGGCGACTTTGATGCAGTCTGCACGGTTGAGGACCTGTTGTTGCAAAAGAAAGGGGAAAAAAGCATAAGATGATTGGTTACTGCACAAAACCAAATATGGAAAGAAATAAGGTTTGCAGAAATATATATAGGCAGATGAGGACAAGTTTGCAGTTCCATCTACAGATAGATCTCATAGCGGAATGACGTACTTGGTGTGCACACCCCGCAGGGATGAAGACGCCTTCTCCAGGGCGTTGGATGATGCGGTGCGGCTTCACGCCGTAGCGCTCAGAAAGTTCCTTGCGTTGTTCTTGGTCTATGTAATACATCTGCGAATGTATTGGATCTTGTGTGATAGCTGTGCCCGTGGTCTGGCCGTGCTTTTCGCGGAGGAACTGCCGGAGGCGATCTGAATCGGCAGCTTTGAAGATATCCCATACTGCAAAGCCGGTGGCACCATCGGGCGTAGAGGCCGCATACGTCATAACGTTGAACGCGTCAGACATGTCCATGTGCAAACGTGTCGTGCCAAGCGTCCCCACGTTGTCCAGCGTGGCGAGTGCGTTATACATTTTTGGTCCTAAAGACGTGTGGGGAGACGTAAGGGGAGATGAAAGAGCATGTATCAGTAAACAAAAAACGTCGTTTAGGTGGGAGAGATGGAGATAAAGAAATGGCCTTACCAAGATCTGGGGAGATGCTGTTGCTCGGAAAATGTGCGGACACGTTGAGCGCACCGTCCCTACGGACATAGCTGGGTGCTGGGACAGCGGCATCAAAGTCATTACTCAGGTCTGGAAACATGACTTTGAACTCTGAGCTCATGGGCCAATCCTAATAGAAATGCCGCTTTGGTACGATGTCAAGGTGAAGAGATGCGCTGTTAGGCCGCACCTTCAGTTTCCAGCATCGAGCATCACGATCTTGATATTTTCCGAACATATTGAAGAAATCGCGCACACACAATTTCTTCGTGTCTTCTGACTGACAGTCGAAGAGCGTACACTGTTGATCACCATACCTTTCAACAAAGTACGCAGGGTCCCATGATAGCTTCATCTTATCCAGTATGCCAGTAGCCACGATAGGATCACCTTCTTTCCAAACACGATGAAAGGCCTCATCTGTCAGGGCCTCATGGTTGATACTCCGAGTCGGGTGCGACTCCGTCATAAGGACCAGTCCTTCGACAGCACCATTCAACGTTGATTCTTGGTCCTGGTTACGGGGTACAGTGGACAATGCGTAGGTCCAATTCACCTCAGGCTCGGTAGTATCCACCACTTCTTGATTCGGCAAAGAAATCAGCTTTTCCATCTCCGAGATCGCTTCTTGAATTTCAGCTCTTGCAAAGCGCGAAACAGGCGTAAAATCTGCCGTAGTATGTTCGATTCGTCGAGAACACGCAAGCGTAAGCGGCGACGTGCGTGCATGTTGTTCGCGCCTCGTCTGCTGTTCGGCCAATTCGTGTGGTTGTGAGTTGGGGGGAAGGTAAGTCAACGCGCGGATCAAGCTGAAGCATTCAGCACATGCTTCTCTGCCACACGAACGGCACATCCAGCTAGACGAGAAGAGGGAGGTCATACATACATCTTAAACGCCGTCAAATCAGAGAATGATAAAGTGCTTAACACGTAAACATACCACAAGTTGCGCGTACATCCGTTTCGCGCGGCCTGAAGATAACTGGAGGTGTGCTCACATGCTGAAGTTCCTCTTTGAGCATAGGCAACAATCTCTCTGCCACAGAACGCTGACGAGTGGATCAAATCAGAACGACAAAATGACTGAACCGTTATTTTTTGCTTCCTTACCTTGACGCGTTGAATGTGGTAAGCCTGGATGGTCACATTCCATTTTGTCGGGAAGTTATGCGAAGGGCCGTCAGCTTTCTGATTGTCAATAAAACTGACGCCTTGCACAACCCCTTTCTCGTTCTTTAGGAAGTAGCGTACGCCCTGAAAGCGGCAAGTGTCACCTGCCCATCGACGCGTGCATGAAACGCACCGAGGAAACGCCTCATTCTTGTACTTGTTGGACATGCACCGTGCAATTTGAAGCTCCGGGATAAGGTTTCCAGTCACCACAACGACATTGCCTAATGAGTATGAAGAGGTCGAACATGCGATAGATCGTAAACTCAAGGTGAGAAGAACAGTAAAACAATGAAACAATGAAAATCCCTACTTTCAGCTATGTTGGAATTACCTGCTGGAGCCATGTCAACGATATCAGTCATTCCTTCAGTATACGAAATGTGCTGCCATACGTACCCATTTGGCTATCTTTGTTTAAGTTGGATTTGCGTGAACTGCCCTGAGACAGCACAGCAGCTAGTAGCAAATTCAACTTGAGTTGGTCATGATAGAGTATCGCACGTACCGGTCGAGCCACCAGTCTTCTTTAATTTCGACTTCTTCGCCTTTTGCACAGCTTCAGCCCCAGGGTTTTCCTGACTTGCCAGACGCTTTCGTGTGGAAGTCGTAGGCCCGGTTTGAATACTTGTTGGACCATTAGGAGGCAAAGGAACGGCGAAAGGCGCGTATCCCGGTGGATGGTACCCAACGGTGTAGGGGAATGCTGGAACCAGATGCGGGTGAGCTTGTCCAGTTGCGAGAGATGTGGCATAAACGACTGTCCCCGGTGGCAGGCCTGATTCTCTGCTTTTTTGCGCTGCTACGCGTTCAGATCCGCGTACACCGGGTTGCAATTGGACTGGCGCTTTCAAAAATCGGTCAGAACTACTATGCAAAAAAAGCAATATAGCAAACGCACAAGTCGGAGGTACTCTATTTGATTCAAGCCGGTGTTGCTCGGGACAATACTGTTGCTGTGAAGGGGCAAAAGTCGAATTCGGCGGATAGGCCTGAGGTGGTAGGACTGGACTGCCACCTAACGCCCCATATCAGTGTTGTTGAAGACGCTCCTGTTGATAATGAGACGAACTGTTTGTTTGGTATCTTTCTGTTTGTGTCTGCTCGTAACGACCCAATTCTTCGTTTGACGAGGAGGAAGGTTGGCCAGCTGTGTTCACCACCCACCCGTGGATGGTCAAATACTTCAGTAATTTTGGCAATGAGCATTGGGTTCGGACTAACGGTACGTATTTGGGTGGGCTAAAGGAGCGTTAGAAGGGCCAGCGTCTTCTCTAAGCAGCTGAAGACGTACCAGAGCGCTCATCTGCACTGTACCTGGCGCGTCCGGCGTCAGACTGAGGGATGGGCGGCGGATGCTCTGGTGGCCAGAGACCCGTTTCAGTTACTGGGAACGAATATGGTTGAGTAGCACTCATAGTCGTCGGCGTTTGCATGTAGCCGTTGCCGAAAGTACTTGTTTGAGGACGTGCGTTGTGCGAATATGACGACGGATACTGGGGTTGTTGCTGTTCCGGGCAGAGAGCCGATCTTCCGAGCGGGTCTTCCTCGCTTGTCCCCGTCGGCCAGCTCACCGCGCGTAGACCGTACTGCCTGTCGTTGTCCATCGGTGTCCCCGCGTAGTTGTGAGCACTATGCTGCGAGGATCGCATAGGTGCGTACGCGCCCACTGAGTGTGAACTGGGAAGGCTTGGGTTGAGAAGCTGGGTGATAGACGTCGGTTTTGTCGCCGCGTGAGGCTGGAACACATCGTTATCAGACATGCTGGAACCACGGGGCAGTAGTCTTCAGTGGTGACCGATGATTATTCCGAGACCACTGGCGATGTCGACTACGGCGGTGGACCTGACGGAAATCAGAGAAAGACAGATTTCAAACAGAGGGCAAGCTACATATAAAGACCGGCACGGTTATGGAGTCTCGGCGTTATCGATTCCATTCTCAACGCATAGTTGGCACTACCCGGCACACATACCAGGGCCGGACCTGCCTGCCTGCCGCATTTTCGTTGTAGCCAGGTTACTGCGATCTCTACCGACGATCGTTTGTGTATACAAGTTCAAATGTGAGTTCCTGATAGAGTTGCAATTGGTACCCTTCGGAGCCTATTGTCATAATCCGCCCACACTGACTCCATTGTTTCTATACTAGTGCCACGACATTGGCCTATCACGCCGTCAGTGGTACACATACACTGCGAAACGCAATCATGTCTACCACACGTTTTCACTCTGACCAAGGCTACTTTCTACCTGGAGATCGGGCCTACTTGTTCTCTGGCACTGCGCTCTTTGGACTGCTCTCGCTAATGTATCTAGTCGGCTATCGAAGATTCCACCAGTCAGCCCGTGAATCAGATCTCAGTCCTGCAACACCAAGTATGCACTACACCGGGCGTTCTCAACTCCACTTGTGCACAGAGACGATGGTGCTAAACTAGCGCGACCTTTTCTTTTGCTAGAAGAATTCACCTACCCTGCCATCAAACCGTGCTTTTTGGAGCTTGATGAACTGGAACCACGGCTGTACAGGCCATTCAAGTCTGGACCGTATCAGTATGTTTCCGGATATGACATGAAATTTGCATTTGTACTGACAGACAATTCAGTATGAACATGGGAATACGAGCCATGCCGTGGGAAGACTGGATTGAGGTAAGAATCTATTCGGCCATGGTTCAGTGAAGACCGGACTTTTGATGTCAGCTTGAAGGTCGACTATCACTATCTACGTTTCCATGCCATCAAGACTCGTCGACTTCAAACACGAGGCCCAAAGGTTGCGCGATGCTTGCCTGCTAAAGAAGGAATAGTCGATGGTGGCGAAGACGCTGGTAGGTTCAACACAAACCTTCAAGTGATACTTCAAGAAGCTGACTTGTTTAAAGCTCGAGAGCTGGCTGAGGAACTTGCCTGGTTCTTAAGTAGGAAATATCCCAAGATCTTTTGTGCATCATTCAATGGCAATAAGCATTGTTCAGCTTCGATAAACGCGGTTACTATCTTACCTTTAGGCATCACATATAACCTCGAAACAGAAGATCCAATTCACATAATCGCTCAAATGTAAGGGTACAAAGTTCATAGTTCGTGTAAGCTCACTAAATTTACCTAAATCTGCACTGTTGACAGCGTTCAAGATGACTTCGCAATTCTAAAAGAAGGTACTGTCATGGGGCTCTTTAGCTTTGACCGATCATTTACGCCTATTTGATGATTAGGAGCAAATGCAATGTATTACTTTGTTGGTGGCGCGATTCTTGTTGCCGGCAAGTAGCAATCACGCATCAAGTATCTCATATATACTATTTTTCTGATTCAAGCCGTTTACAGGTTCATGGCGCCTAGATGAGAAAATCGGCATGACACTAGACGAGATCCACCTCAGCGGTAAAGTTCCAAAATGTAAGTCGAATGGCTGAACATGCTTATTTAGTACGCACTGCGAACATCATTACTAATGACTATACCTCCCTTCCCCCTCTCCACAGTCAGGGAAAAGCTCCAGTCTAGTCTCACAAAGTTTTTCCGAAGGCTCGCTGTTGACACCCCATATGCACGAAATAACTACCAATTCCAGGTCGTTGACCGTTCCTCACCTGACGAACTAGATCCTGATGATCTTGCATGGTGCGCCACCACAAACGGCCCAGAAGACGCGGAACCCTCCTCCTGCCTTGCGACCCTGAATCCAGAAGGACGTCCCACGCCAAACGACATCGTATTCCGCGTAGAACGACAGACGTTGAGACGGTTGCCCCGCACTAAAGCAGTCGTCTTCTCTATCCGTACCTACCTAACACCGCTCGAGAAACTCGCAAGCGAGCCTGAGGTACCTGAGCGATTGGCGGGTGCTGTTCGAGGATGGTCAGAAGATGTGTGGTCGTAAGTGCACCCCGTGGGCTGATCCGGCACTGTGTCAGCTAATTATAGACTGATCTAGATATAAGAAAGGTAATTTGTATGGGGACACACTCTTGGAGTATCTCGACAGTCTCATTCAACAACCATGTTAAATTTGGTTTTTCTTGCATATAAGAATATATGGATCGCTGGAACTTGTGCGATCGTGACGGTTACGTCAATCCACAGCCACAGCTCTGGGCTTGTGTCACGCTCGGTTAGGCCCCTGTGGACTTGACTTTATCCACAATCATGATGTCGGTCGATGAATAAGAGCGACGATCGATTATAACGGTCCTGAACGGCCTCTTCACCTGACATGTCGACCGATCGCTCCCCATCCAAGCTCCTTCAGCCTTTGCGCTACATTTTCGGCACAGATGCAAACGCCAGCAATTCCAAGCCCTCAGACCGCGACGGAACTCGACGCCGTGTCGCTCGACCGCCGATCTACAGCCTCACACTCATGGACCTCTCGCTAGCCGGTGACAGCGCCCCCGAGCCCTCTCATGCTTGCAGCTCTCAATACGTACACGACGTCCATGCGTTACGCGAGCGCATGCGTCTGGAGCGTGCTCGCCGCCAACTCGAGCGGGACGCTCATCATAATAAACACCAAAAAACCTCCGTTGCAGGACGGACGAGAAAGCAGACGGCTTGGAAAAGCGCTGGCAGAGGAGCACGGAGCGCCCAAGAAAATGTCACAAAGAACGTCGCCGTCCACAAGAGAGGTGAGACAGCGGAGAAAGCCGCAATAGACGTTACAGGTCAGGGCAGCGCCGCCCAAAAGCTTTCGCAAGATGACCATGTCCCGGGGGCTTGGCCATCTGGTTGTTAAAACTGAGGGGGCAAAGTATACGTTGCCCTCATGTACTTCAGACATCGGGCAACCACAAAGTGCATTTTGGGCTGCTCGTCCGAATCAGTGGTAGCCCATCATATATCATAATACGGGCAGTATGCCGAATAATTACTGAGCTCGGCGTCCAGCTATTGGCCACCAGTTTCGTAAGCGTAGACAGTACTTGATACGATTAGCGGATAGAGAATGCATAATGAAGAGCAGTTTCGAAAGCACAGGCAGCAAGCGTTAAAATCGGGATACAGTGCTGGGCAAGCGTAAGCAGTGCGCATTCATGTCTTCTGTCACGATGCACAATGGGTTTGGAACTCAGTTGCCAAAGGATGGCTGATCACAATATGTGAGCTCTTTGGGAGCTTGTGAATCTGAGAGTACAACATGCATAAAAAAATGTGAGGAGAAATCTGATGTACATCCTGCGAACCAATCGTGCTTCTCGATTTTCAACCCATCTCTACATCGAGTCCGTCTCCCCCCATCCCTGGCTCGCGTGGTGCGCCACGCTCGACTGAGCTGACCAACTCCCGTCGGACCTCAGGCCCAATTTGCGCGTGCGGCGTGGCACGGATGACGTCCAGCAGCGCGTCTTTCTGATCTGGCGTAAGGTCCGATGCGTACCTGTAGACGACCGTATCAAATCAGTCAAAACTGCTTAAGAATACCGTACGCGGATATGAAGAAAAGGGCTCACCTCTGACAAAAAGTCAGCAAGGACTGGTGCCACAGCACCGGCAGCTTCTCTCCCTTGGCCTTGTACGTGTTCGACAGCCGGATGAAGTGGAACACGAGCGCGTCGACGACTTTGTACGGCAGCGCGTACTTCTTGTCGATCAGCACCCGGATGAAGAGCGAGTTGGGCCCGGTGTAGTGCTCCATCTCGGCCAGTCGGAGCAGCGCGGCGGATGAGTGCAGCATCGGCACCTTCTTCTTGGCGAGGACGGAGGCGATGATGGCGGCTTCTTTGAGTGTGCAGCCGGTCTATGAGATAGGGAGAGAATGGTCAGAAGTGCCCGTCCTTGAAGAGGCTGCCAATCGCGCGTACCTCGAGCAGAGGGAAGACGATCCCCTTGAAAAACGCGCCGGGCTTGTAGACCGCCCTCCGCAACGCTTCGTAGTAGTGCGGGTGGAGAGGCCTGTTCCCCTTGTCCGTCGCCCTGTTCCGGATGTCCTCCCGCACGGCGTCGAGCAGCACGCCCTCGAGGTACACCCGCGCCTGCGCGGGCTTCATCTGGGAAACAAAGATGCGGGTCGCGGCGTGGGCGGCCTGGGGAGACCAGTTCTCCGGCTCGGTCAGGGCGAGGATCCGTGCCCATGCGGGCAAGGAAGGAACGATTTTGAAGGGTTTGGGGAGGGGGCCGGAGGTGTACTTGGAGAGGAGTTGGCCGACTCTGGAGGGGGATTGTAAGAATTTGGGAAGGGGGCAAGAGGCCCTCACGCACTTTCGGTATACTTCGACCACTTTAGGGTTCAGACCCTCTGCAGGGTCTGGTCTGCTATCTGGTGTGTGTACGTCAAAAAAAAAA